>JBBDGP010003778.1:182500-206059 GCA_037952835.1 Lithobates septentrionalis | reverse complement strand
CTTACGCTGTCCACAATGAAAACGAAAAGTTTCCTTCTACTTTAATATTCCATTGAAAGTGTTTTGTCATACTGTGTGTATGTGTAGAAATATATGTGTATGTATGCATAAACATTATTTTTTTTATGTGTGTTCAAATCATGGAAAATATCTGTTGATCCTGCCAGAAACATTGTCAGCTTTATCAGGTTATGTTGTTCCCTGTGACCCCTGAAGACTATAGAACCAAACTTTGTTATGGAGACGTTGTTCTGTAGTCCTTTCCTTTGACAACGCTGGTTCTCCATAGATACATTTTGGGGAGTGTTGTCACCCTAGGACAGGAAGTGTGTTACTTGCAGGATCACCATGTGAAATTAAAGTGGACACTAATGCAGGCACAACATCTCATAACTGGTAGGCTGCAATGTATTATATATATATATTTTTTTTCTTGATTTTCTCTGGGATTGATCCTTAAAGGGGACATGTACGTAGAGGGCAAAACTACAAGTTCACTGTAAAACAGTGGTTTTCAGCTGCCCAATTCAGACAGCAGCCAGTTAACCTTCCAGCATGTCTTTGGGGTGTGGAAGGACCTGAGGGAAACGCATGCAAGCACAGGGAGAACATGCAAACTCCATGCAGATGGTGTCCAGACCAGGATTTATATCAAGGGCCCTAGTGTGGCAAGACTGAAGTCCACCACAACCCACTTGTTTTCCATGAAACATCTGCATGTCTGTGGCTAGTCCTAAGAAATTCTAATTGATCAGATTCCAGTGAAAGTGAGCTCCCAGTAGACTGTAATGTTATCTGCCCTTTGTAGAGGATGGCATACTGATGTTTTCAGACCTGTGCACCGGATATGTCTCCCGTATGGAAATGTTCACCCTTTATAATAGGTTGCACATGTGGCAGATCTGTGTTGAGGCTCAGTGGCGGAAATTAACAGCGTTGCTCGTGCACTGGGAAATCTGCGAGGACACCGTCTGGATTCCATCTGTCTCGTTTTTAGTCATTGTCCTCATTAATGGACATGTCTTGTATGATCCCTTGAAGTATGACCCCCTCATGATTCTCTCCAGCAACAGTCACATAGTATCAAAATGTTTTTGGCATAACATTTTTTATTAGTGTCAACATTTTAAAAATCGGGCATGCAAAAAAAAAAACAGCCATTTTCATTCTGAAAATGATGCATACTGTCCCAAATGATGAGTTACTCTATGGAAAATATCTTGATCTGCACAATCAGTTGGTACTCCAAACACCGCGACACCTTAAAGAGGAGTTCCACCCAGGGGGGCCATTAAAAAAAAAAAAAATTAAAAGTCAGCAGCTACAAATACTGCAGCTGCTGACTTTTAATTGGACACTCACCTGTCCCTGGGTCCAGCGGTGCGGGGGATCGAAGCCCCGCTCGCCCCCCCCCCCCCTCCGCTCGTCGGCGCCGGCATTTCAACTGTGGGCGCCGGGCTGTGGCTTCACAGCCTGGCACCCACTGCGCATGCGCGAGCGGCGCCGAGCGCCGTGATTGGCCGCTCAATCACCTGGGACCTGCAATGGGTCCCAGATGATTGACAGGAGGGAGGGAGAAGAGCCGAGCCCTTCCTGTGCCAGGGGGAAGTGATGTCACCAGCCCAGGCAGACGAAGGGGCAGATTACGAGGGACCACCTAGCAACAGGCATTTAGAGGTAAGTAAAAAAAAAAAAAATATCCAAATGTTTTTTTGTTTTTTTTTTTTAGAATTTTTTAGGTATGTTTTTTTTTTTTGGGTGGAACCCCACTTTAAGTGCTTCACCACCTTGTGCACAATAAAACTCTTACCAAAGCTAATGGACTCTTTAAACACAAAAAGAGTCAAATGCGTTTGTGTATCCTTGTGGTCCCTGCTTGGGGAAATATGTCTCCTGGGTTTCCACTACATCCTCATGGGCAACTCCTCCTCCAACCAGAGGTATTCAACCATGACATAGGAAAAGAGCCAGGAGAGCCACATAGCATAAAACCGTATGGGAAAATTTTATTAAAGTACTAACCACTTACAGAGTTAAAAAACAATAAGCGCTCATCTATGAGGGACCGGTCCTTGGAGTCAGACGGGGCGCTTCCTGGTTGCGAGGTGCGTGAAGATGTCACGAGCGATAGCTCCGCTCTATGTGTTTTGTCACAGCTGATGTCATCGGGAGCGACATCGTCAGATGTGACACTGGTAAGTGTTTTATTGTCTACAAGGTGGTGGAGCACTCAAAGAGGAGTTTACTACTGCGCATGTGCGCTGAGCTTTCTGAATGGCTTGGCAGTGGGGGAAGCAGGAGGGGGGCCAAACTTCTGAGGGATCTTGCTGCGGCAAGGTCTTCCGGAGGTAGGGACGGATACCTGTCAAAAACAGGTACCCACTCAATCCCCCCCCCCCCCCCCCCCCCGGAAAGGTGCAAGGGGGGGAGGCAAACAAGAGGAGCTTCCCCCTTTGAGTGGAGCTCCGCTTTAAGGTGTTCTTCTCCGCTCTCTTCTCCCGGTGTTCCAGTTCTTCGGCCGGCTCCTCCACTGTCTTCAGGTAGCTCTCTTGCCAGCAGAGGTCCGGACTTCTGGTCTTCTTGTCTTCTGGGCTTCTTGTCTTCTGGGCTTCTTGTCTTCTGGGCTTCTTGTCTTCTGGGCTTCTTGTCTTCTCTTCTCCAGATGTTGGCACAACGCTCTCTCCGGCTGGACTGCTCTCTGAGGGCTGCGTTGTGACTTATATAGGCGGAGACCCCGCCCCCTTTTGATGTCACAGTCCCTGGGCATGCTGGGACTGTGACGTTTTAGGGGGCGTGGTCAACATCACCCAGTGACCACGCCCCCTAAAACATCACAGTCCCAGCATGCCCAGGGACTGTGACATCAAAAGGGGGCGGGGTCTCCGCCTATATAAGTCACAACGCAGCCCTCAGAGAGCAGTCCAGCCGGAGAGAGCATCGT
Organism: Lithobates septentrionalis; assembly: GCA_037952835.1. Taxonomy (NCBI): domain Eukaryota; kingdom Metazoa; phylum Chordata; class Amphibia; order Anura; family Ranidae; genus Lithobates; species Lithobates septentrionalis. The sequence goes on along the minus strand of JBBDGP010003778.1, from coordinate 203,118 downwards.
GTCAACATCTGGAAAAGAGAAGAGAAGCCCAGAAGTCCGGACCTCTGCTGGCAAGAGAGCTACCTGAAGACAGCGGAGGAGCCGGCCGAAGAACTGTAACACCGGGAGAAGAGAGCGGAGAAGAACCAACCGGACGCCGGGAGAAGATGAACCGGAGGGACCCCCGAAGCCGGAGGAAGATCCCCCCCCCCCCCCCCCCCCGGAGCTGTTTAATAAAATATTTTAAAAACCTGTGTAGTGTTTTATTTACACTTTTTCCCTGGGTGAATGGGTAGGGGTACCATGTACCCCATACTCCTTCACATAGGGTGGGGGGGCCGGGATCTGGGGCCCTCTTATTATAGGGGGCTCCCGGATTCCGATAAGCCCCCTGCCCGCAGACCCCGAAACCAACGGCCAGGGTTGTCGGGAAGAGGCCCTTGTCCTCATCAACATGGGGACAAGGTGCTTTGGGGTGGGGGGGCCCCGCAGGGCGCCCCCCTCCCCCAAAGCACCCACCCCCACATGTTGAGGGCATGCGGCCTGGTACGGTTCAGATGGGGGGGGGGGCGCTCGCTTGTCCCCACCCCCTTTCCTGACCGGCCAGGCTGCGTGCTCGGATCGGGGTTTGGTATGGATTTTAGGGGGACCCCACGCAGTTTTTTTCGGCGTAGGGGGTTTCCCCTTATAATCCATACGAGACCTAAGGGCCTGGTATGACCTGCGACTGGGCTTGCAAGGTGTCAATCTCACCGATAAAAGCGGCAAGATTGACATCCTTTTCTAGTCCCGTCGCACCTGAGTCACGTTCAAAATGAACGGACTTGTCCGTGTGTGGGCAAGTCCGTTCATTCTGAAAGTCCGCCGTAACTCCAGCGAAAGTCCGTCGGAAAGACGGGCGGACTTAGCCCGCCGCAAAGTCCGGTCGTGTGTGGGAAAGTCCGGCGCACCTGGCGGACAAAGTCTGTCAGAAAGTGTGCCGGACCAAGTAGGACAGAAAGTCCGACCGTGTGTACGCGGCATTAGTCACCCTGTGCCCCTAATGGACGTAGGGTGATTTACACATAAGAGGGGCCAGGGGAGCTGGACACGGAGTCTCCAGAGCTCACCAAGGTAAGCTGAGTTCCACAAACCACCCACCCAAAGTGACTCCTGTCACAAGACTCATTCATCATTTGGGACAGATTGTGTCATTGTCACATTTTTGTTACTATTATTCATATTATCTGTGCACTTGCACAAGGCCTCGCACATATTTTTATTAGTCACTTTTAGGGTTGTCCCGATATCGATACTAGTATCGGTATCGGCACCGATACCGAGCATTTGCCCAAGTACTTGTACTCGGGCAAATGCTCCCGATGCTTCCGCCGATACTATGACAGTCAGCGGTGATCGGCGTGTGGGGGAGTTACTAGCTTCCCCCCCGCGGCTTTCAGTGACATACAGCGGTGATCGGTGCTTGTAACTTCCCCACGCGATCACCGCTGACTGTCACTGCATCCTCCTCCATGCCCCCTCTGTTCCTCTGTCCCCCTCTCCTCTGTCTCCCTCCGTTCCGTTCCTCTGTCCCCCTCTCCTTATCTGTCCCCCTCCGTTCCGTTCCTCTGCCTCTCCGCTGTCCCCTCCGTTCCGTTCCTCTGTCCCCCTCTCCTTATCTGTCCCCCTCCGTTCCGTTCCTCTGCCTCTCCGCCATCCCCTCCGGTCCGCCGTCCTCCTCCTCCTTCCTGTGTGAATGGAGAGAGTCAGCTGACTCTGTCCATTCACATAACTGAAACATTGTAATCTCCTGTGATTACAATGTGTCAGTTTATGAATGGAGAGGAGCCGCTGTCTTCTCCATTCATTCTCAGTGCAGCTGAGGCTGCAGAGAAAGGGACTGGGGAATCTCTATCCTCTGTCTCTTTCTCTGTCTCAAGGGGGAGATATCAGGGGTATGTTAAGACCCCTGATATCTCACCAAAGCCCCCCAACAGGGCTGATTTAAAAAAAAAAAAAAACATATTGCAAAAATGAATAAAAAAATTATTATTGTAAAAAATAAAAATTGTAAATAAAAAAAAAACACACACAGACACCGTTCACCCCCCCCCCCCCCGAAAAAAAAGAAAGCATTGTTAAAAAAAAAAAAAAAAAAACTGTCACGTGACATAAACAAAAAGTATCGGTATCGGCGAGTACTTGAAAAAAAGTATCGGTACTTGTACTCGGTCCTAAAAAAGTGGTATCGGGACAACCCTAGTCACTTTATGTATATTGTTTTTTTATTTTTTTTAAGCAGAGAACTTTTGATTATATTTACTACACAGTTTCTATCAATAGTTGTGCCAGCTGCCTTTAAGGCTTTTTACCGCAATTTCTCTTTTAGGTTTATTTTGTACAAGAAATGACTGGTTTTGAGATGAACCTTTTGATCTAGGAGACAAAAGGTCGCTGGATTGATCTAAAGAACTTGGATTTTTTGTTTGTTTTTTTTCTATTCCTTCCATCAAACAAAAAAAATGTGGTTCTTTTGATTAAAGTGGCAATTGTTTGTGTCCAAGTTCTTCTAGTGTTCATGTCAAAGTCACATTTCTTAGATTCATGCCTGTCTCCTCTGTTGTGTTGCGTTAAGGAAGCCCATTCATTTCTGTGGGCTGCCAATGCCCCAGACTGGACAAAGAAAACCTACCCCGCAGTATTTATTTAATAGCATACCACAATGCACATTCATTACCATGTCTTGGGATGCTTTTAAAATTAAAGAGCAGCACACTGATGAACCAAGGGGGTGTGTTACTATTGCATAGGTGTGAAGCCAGCCTCTAAAATAAAATTCTGGTTATGATACTTCCCCATGTTCCCCTGCCACTCCATTTGTTTGTCCAGAGACTAATCCTTGCCTAAGCTCTGTGTCAGACCTTGCACAGGGTTACTGACCACCTTCCTTTCCCCTAATGTGACAGGTTTGGGCATGGCAGTTGGCCATCCAGGTCAGAGTACTGCATCCTGGGTATAAAGGGGAAAGGTTACCTGCTTCCACGTACCTGGAAGAGCTCCAACGGAGGGGTGAATCTTGCTTGGTTATTTAGGCGATGTCAAGAGAACTTGTCTTTTTTTGTCCTGAATGGGCAAAATCAGATTCTCTATAAAATGAGTGTCTATGGCTGGCCTTCTATGGATTGCGTGGGTGGTGCAGGCATGGCAGCGCACAGTCCAGACTTCCCTTTGCCCAGCAATGGCCCCCCCACCTATTCACAGGGGATTTTGAGGTACTCCCAGTCCCAAGTCAAATGGAAAACATCCTTCCACAATATTCTAGTTCCAACTTGGAGCCTCCCACAGTTGGGTATTCTTGGTATAATTCCGTAATGTAACTTTAAAAGAAGCACCACCTCATCTGACATCAGAACCACTTTGTCTGATACCTATAAAAGAATCTCTCCTCACCTGGAACCTGTAAGAGAACCCCATCTCATCTGGAACCTATAGAGAACAACCTCTTCTGGCACCTTTTTAAGATAAATTACCTCATTTGGCACCTGTATGAGAATCAACTCGTTTGGCATTTATATGAGAGCCACCTTGCCTGGCGCCCATAGTAGAAGCCACCTTGCCTGGCGCCCATAGGAGAAGCCACCTTGCCTGGCTCCCATAGGAGAAGCCACCTTGCCTGGCGCCCATAGGGGAAGCCACCTTGCCTGGCGCCCATAGGAGAAGCCACCTTGCCTGGCGCCCATAGGGGAAGCCACCTTGCCTGGCGCCCATAGGGGAAGCCACCTTGCCTGGCGCCCATAGGGGAAGCCACCTTGCATGGCGCCCATAGGGGAAGCCCCCTTGCCTGGCGCCCATAGGGGAAGCCACCTTGCCTGGCGCCCATAGGGGAAGCCACCTTGCCTGGCGCCCATAGGGGAAGCCACCTTGCCTGGCGCCCATAGGAGAAGCCACCTTGCCTGGCGCCCATAGGAGAAGCCACCTCGCCTGGCGCCCATAGGAGAAGCCACCTCGCCTGGCGCCCATAGGAGAAGCCACCTCGCCTGGCGCCCATAGGAGAAGCCACCTCGCCTGGCGCCCATAGGAGAAGCCACCTCGCCTGGCGCCCATAAGCGAGAGGAGGCCTCGCCTGGCGCCCATAAGCGAGAGGAGGCCTCGCCTGGCGCCCATAAGCGAGAGGAGGCCTCGCCTGGCGCCCATAAGCGAGAGGAGGCCTCGTCTGGCGCCCATAAGCGAGAGACGGCCTCGCTGGGCGCCTTTTTAAAAGGACCAATGACTCTACCTGGATATGCTCCTGGATTGGCATACTATTCATCCTATCATGGAGCAGAAGCTCAGTAATTCTGGGTTATTCTGTATACATCACTTATTTGTCATAACTAATGCTATCAAAAAGAGAGAATCTGACTGTTTATAAGTAGCAGACATTTTCTTCTTTTGATCACTTTTAAAATAGGAGGCCTGGGGAGAACCATATCTAATCAGTCTGGTAATGAATGCATTTATTTATTCATTTTAAGACAAGTGGCACGTGGCGTGTAGAGCAATGCGCACCTTGGTGTATCCTTCTGCTCTGTATTTAACTGCTGCAACGTGGCAGTTGGAAGGAAACCATTATGCTTCATCATTGTAGTCTGTGAAGCCCTTCATAAGTGAGAAAAGAATATTGGCTGTGCAGGCAATGGGTCAGGTATTAATGTTGATGTACTTTCTTAGTGTACACAAATAAAGGATCAACATCAAGGTCCAGGGAAAATCAGCAACCTGAAAATTCTTCCAGGACACACTACAGTTGTGATAAAGTCAAATCACGTCACTCTATTTTTAGTTTCATCCCATCCATTATAGTTCGATGTGGCAAGCCTGTGTTAGCTGCATCCTCTGGTTACATAATCCTGTGTACTGCAACGTTTCCTGTGTGCTCTATTATTTGAGGGTGAAGCTGCGGTGAGCTCTAATGCCGCGTACACACGGTCGTACTTTTCGTCTACAAAAGTCCAACGGACGCTGACGGACTAAAGCTGGCTGGTAATCCGATCGTGTGTGGGCTTCTCCGGACTTTCAACGTACTTTTTTAGCCTCAAATCCGACGTACTTTAGATTTGAAACATGCTTTAAAACTTTACTTCGTAACTACGACGGACCCCGAAATCCGCTCGTCTGTGTGCTAGTCCGACGGACAAAAAGCCACGCTAGGGCACCTATTGGCTACTGGCTATGAACTTCCTTATTTTAGTCCGGTGTACGTCATCACGTACGAATCCGACCGACTTTTGTGTGGTCGTGTGTAGGCAAGTCCGTTCGTTAGAAAGTATGCCGCAAGTCCGCCGCAAGTCCGCCGAAAGTCTGCCGGAAGTCTGTCGGAAAGGCTGTCTGACTTTTGTAGACGAAAAGTCCGACCGTGTGTACGCGGCATAAGGCTGAAGGGTGCTCAAATCAGAGAACTTCATCAGTTGCAATTGAAAATAAAGATCAGCAGCTTGATTTTAGTAGGGCAGCCAGCTGCATAGAAAAAACTGTTGATATTCTATCAACAATCCTGGGAAAGTTGAAAACACAGATTTCCCATACATGTATAATGTGAATAATCATAAATGCAGTGAAATTTTTTTTATTTTTATTGCACTTAGTAAATCATAAGTAGGTCCATAACACTGATCGTCTGTCTGTTGCTTAGTGTGCAGTCTCTACTCATTCAGCATTACTGTGCGATTCTGATACTGTGTTCTGACCTCCCCGAGATGTTCTGCCCTTTATACATTATAAATGTGGGCAGTTTTGTTGGAATCATGCTGGATGGATAAAGTGTCGTGTCTCGGGGGTCACAGTAAACAAACACAACCGATCTGTCAGTCAGATCTCTCTCACTGATTGGCAGTTAGAGAGGAGCAAGCTAGCCAAGGATACCTCGAGGCAACCACTAGTGCTGAAATTTTTATGAATTGTTTTAAGCTGGTGTGAAAACCAGAGCTGGTTGTGTTCAGCACAAGATATTCTGCAAATTTCATGTAATTTTCTGGTGTGTGTGTGTGTGTGTTTTTTTATTTCTTATTACATTTTTTTTGGCATCAGGAAAAGTGAAATCTTTGTTTCAAATTTGGCAGAGGAATCTAGTCCGTTAGTACGGCTAGAGTAAGCTGTATTATTTTATATTATTATTAATAATGCGGCTAAATGTTTATGTACCCTTGTAATAATCATGAGTGTCATCTGGTGTAAGGAGGTGGCCAGACAAAACATCTATGGATGGGTTTCTTGAAACTTGAAACGGAACCCCGCACTTGATAAGGTGCCCAGCTCAACATGCCTTCTCTCTCTTGGTCAGTACCTCACTGGGCTGTGGGTCTCCCACCACTCTAACTACCTTTCTTGGGCTGACCACCCATCTTTCCATCTAGGCTCCCTGGGAGGAAACTAATGATTCCCAATGTAAAAACGTCATGATCTGGTCGCATCCATCCCTGATTTTTGAGGCCTACCTGCTTTTTCTATTCTTGACCAACTCTGCAATCTTGACCTCTCTGCAGTCATTGTCAACCCCTTTTTTCCAATGAAGAACTCTAAATTCCCTAACCGGTGGGTGCTTTTTTTGTATTGCGTTGGAGTGAGTGAATTCCAGACATAACTTTAGTCTCTTTATTGGCTCCTTTCTTGTCAATACAATGAATAATTGTCGTGATTTAGGTGACAGTCCCACTATTATGACTCTTGTTGTAATAGTGACTTATTCCTTGCTGAGACCTCTATAAGCAGATATAATCACTGCGGACAGTCTTTTAGATAACTGAACCCACCAAATACCCTTTTCTCGTCCTCAAAGATCTTTATTGAATGTGCAGGTTACAGCAAACAGGATGTGGCAGATGGTTGAAGGGACAGTATTTGCAGGTCAAAATATTGTAATGTGTTCCCTGATGCAAGCAGATTGGCATGTGGCCCTGAGACAAGGGGCTATCTTAAAGCGGAGTTCCACCCAAAAGTGGAGCTTCCGCTTTAAGCACTCCTTACCCCCTGACATGCCACATTTGGCAGGTCATTTTTTTTTTGGGGGGGGGGGGGGATTGGGTACTTAGTTTAGAGTGGGACTTCCTGTCCCACTTCCTTCTTCCTGCTCTTGGCCGCCTAGGCGGCCCTTCCCTGCCAACAGTCTTCTGGGACATGTGACAGGTCCCAGAAGATTGCCTGGCCGCTAGCAGAGAGCAGCGCGACTCGCGCAGTACGCGCCCAGCCATGAAGCCGAAAGCTGTCACTGCCTGGTGCCCACAGTCGCTATGACGGGGCCGGCCGAGAGGAGCTAGGCTCCGGGTGGCCGCATCGTTGGACTGTGGGACAGGTGAGTGTCTGTTTATTAAAAGTCAGCAGCTACAATTTTTGTAGCTGCTGACTTTAATAAACGAACAAATGTGTGGAACTCCGCTTTAACCTGTAAAGACAATGTTATGAGAAGGGGAAATGCATCATAGGTGGGAGGGACCACAGAAACGTATGGTGCAATAACCAAAAGATGGCAGTATATTAACCAACTATACTGGGGCCAAAAAAAAACTAAAATGAGTCCTTTATAGTACAAAGAGCAAATAATTGCTACTGTAAATACTACTTTCACAGTTCTACAGTAGAAAAAAAAATGAACACCTTACAGTAGTGATTATCTGCTTTTTTGTACTATAAAGGGCTAATTTTAGTTTTTTTAACCCCATTATGTTACTAAACGTCTTAGACCTGGTTCGCATCTATGTGTTTTTTGGTGCTTTTTGCAGAAACGCACTACAGTTCATTTACATGGTTTCCTACGGGACAAGTTCACATCTATGCTTTTTCAGCCGCTGAGTATTTGGAAAGGGTCAAGGACTTTTAAGGCAAAACGGTGCTTTTTTTTTGGTTCAATATACTTCAATGGAGAAACTGCAGAAAAGCATGTAATGCGTTTTTGCAGCAATTTGTGTTTTTTAATCTGCCCAACAACAAATTGGCCAAAAAAAAATTGCAAAAACGCAAATCGCAGGAAAATCACGTGCGCAAAAATCAAAACGCACAGCAAAAAGCACTGCAGAAACAGATCAAAAGCAAACTGCATAGGTGTGTAACGAGCCTTATGGTGGCCACACGGATCAATATAGTCAGTATATCTCCTCTAATAGTATATACAGTATATCTCTTCTGTCTGTTATTCTCAGAGTGGATTAGATATTTTGCTCCCTAACCATATAGTTGGTTTTTTATATTTACCACTGCATAGAGATATTTAAGAATACCGTATATACTCGAGTATAAGTCGTTCCGAGTATAAGTCGAGACCCTAATTTACCACAAAAAAATGGGAAAAACTTATTGACCCGAGTATAAGACGAGGGTGAGAAATGCACAGCTACTGTAAGTGGAAAAGAGGGTCAACAATGCCCATTTGCAACCTCACTGTGCCCATTTGCAGCCATAGGTCCCCCGAACTTCAAACTCGGTAGTTAAGGGTTCCTAGATGCCCCCTAGCTGCAGCCAAAATTTGGGGTCTCTGAACCCAAAGGGTCCCGAAATGACATTGCTGCAGATGGACACAGTTGACCGACTTTGGGGCCCCGTATCTCGGGGTCACTTAGTGCTAGGAACCCCAAATTTGGTGTGCAAACCCAGTGGAACTAGCACCATAAAATATCCAAAGCTGGGGTTTCTAGCAATAAGTGACCCCAAGATACAGGGCCCCAAAAATCGGTTCAGAAAATGTCAAGCACTTCTTTGCAGCAGAGAATGACATTTTCCGAACCTAATTTGGGGCCCCGTATCTTGGGGCTACTTTGTGCTAGGAACCCCAGCTTTGGATATGTTGTGGACCCAGTTCCACTGGGTTAGCACACCAAATTTGGGGTTCCTAGCACCAAGTGGCCCTGAGATACGGGGCCCCAAAGTCGGTTCGGAAAATGAAAATTTTTGCTGCAGAAGAGTGCTTGACTCGAGTATAAGTCGAGGGGGGTACTTTCAGCACAAAAAAATGTGCTGAAAAATTCGACTTATACTCGAGTATATACGGTAAATTGCCCTTTTTTAAAACTTTACATATTAACTAAATTATACACCACACTTTTTTTCTAAGGTTATTAACCGATTAATCGAAACAATAATGGACCAACTAATCAATTATGAAAATAATCGTTAGTTGCAGCCCTAGAAATTATTGTATTTTCACACACAGCACACTCACGTTATTAGAATTGGTGTGAACAGGAGTGCCAATTTTCTCTTTATCTTAACTCTAAAGGGAGGCACCTTTTTTGAAAACCTTCCCGAGAGAACAGCTAAAAAATGCCATGCTCCTCCAGGCTAGGGGAAGCACAAACATCAGTTTTAGTGACTTCTCATCCACCAACTTCCACAACCTCTTACCACTCATATCTCTGAACTGTAGGCCACACAGGGAGCTTGTTAAAGCGGACCTTCTGTGAAAAATGGAAGTTCCACTTTAATTCCGGCCACACCACCCCATCCGAAAACTAAAACTATGACAGAACAAACCTAAAAGAATATTTGCCCCAGCGCCTCTAGGAGGTGCTTGTGACCTCACCATGCCTCACCGCTGCCTCCTGGGAAAGCTGGGCTCTCAAAATTCTTCAGTGGGCCGAATCACATTCTTGTAGGATTTTTAAATACAAATTCACAATGTGTCCTAGGATATACAGTCAGGGGCTGGGATGATACCACACAGGTCAATTAAGGTAGTAATAACCCTGTTTCAATAGTGTTTGAGCTGTGGTCATTTCCATAATAAGTGTATGAGAGTGCCCTGAGTGTGATTGCATCTGGTGCAATGTGGATTGTTCCTGAGACCAGTTCTATAAGGCTACTTTCACACTGGAGCCGCCCGAGCGTTAGTGCTAAAGCGCCGCTCGATTTGGCACCGTTTTAAGCGGCGCTTTTCGGCTGCTAGCGGGTTGCTTTTAACCCCCCGCTAGCGGCCGAAGACAGGGTTAAAAGCGCCCGTGTTGAGGCGCTTCTGAATCGCTTTTCAGGTGCTTCGGAAGGACTGCCTATTCATTTCAATGGGCTGGGCGTTTTAGGAGTGCTGTATACAGCTCTCCCAAACTACCCGAAAGATGCTGGTTGCAGGACTTTTTTTTCTAACGTCCCTCAAGCGCACCGCCCCAGTGTGAAAGCACTCGGGCTTTCACCATCAGGCAGTTTTGAGGCACTATTTCTATTGCTAAACTGTCTCCGTGTGAAAGGGGTCTTAAGGTCCAGTGTATGATACACTCTGTGCAGAATAAAAAAGCTTTGTCACTCTATGCGTTGGAAAGAGCGAGACCAGCTCGCCATTCTACAATACATCTTCTCAAAGCTCCTCAGACAGGAGATCCCAATCCTCCTCCCATCTGCGCTTACAGGGGAGAGGCAATTTATGAAGAAATTTCATTAGCAACTGCCTGTAGGCTGTTGAAATGAGCCCCTTTTTAGTAGATTCGGCTTGATTAACCGTATCAACCAAAGGTGTGGGAGAAAAAGAAATGGAAGGAGTCGAACCCTACATATGAAGCGCATGACGCAATTGTTAATATTGATAGAGCAAATTTATGATGAAGAGAAAACTGAATGAAGTTTAAAGGATTTTAGGCTTTCATCTGCATAGAAATGAAGCAGAATCGACTTTGGAGTCTGTTGCATGGAGAGGGGGCTTGCAGGGGTTGGGGGTAATCTGCCTCTATATACACATGTTTTTTTAAACTTCTCATACTGTGTTTTATTGACAGAGTGTGCGGTGGTGGTACATTATTTCCTTACTGCCCAGTACCTGTGGGCAGGATGGACTCTCGGCCTGCTCCTTCCTGGCTGCCTCATCCAGGCTCTCAGCTTTGTCTGGCTACACTCCGATGGACATCCACGATGCCTCGCTCTGAGTCTGGTCCACATCTTCCAGCTGGGCATCTTGAAGAGGTAAGGACTGACTGAACGACTCCGGCCAGGACTGAGTTCGCTGCTAACTGTTTGTCATGTTGGGTTATGTGTTTGGGTGTTTCTTTTGCGATGTAAACTGGAGCAGTAGCTACACTGAAAGAATAAGCTCACCTTTAAAGTTAAATTTTTTTTTATTTTTTTTTTTCAAAGGACCTTGCAGAGCATTGCACCCTCGATCAGCAGATTGTAAGTGAAATCTCAAGCTCCTGCAGACTGTCAGTATAGCTGTCTGCTCATACCTTGTATGGGCAGGCAGTTGCCTGAGAGTAGAAAGATCCATGTACTCCGAGAGTGCTTACCAGGGCCCTCGCAGCTCTTTGAGAACTACCAGCCGTCAGCCGCAATGGATATTGGCACTTGTAGGCGTTTATTCCCAGGAAACTGTGAATAATGTGGCTGTGTGGGTAAAGCCCTGCGCAACCTTGCTGTTTCCAAATTGTGACAGCGGGTGCAGGGAGAAGAGCCTCCACCCGCTGTCACAGAGAGGGGGAATCAAAAGTGAGAGTCTGCAGATGCTGGAACATGTTCCAAAGGTGAACTTATCCCTCAAGGTTGTAAATCATTTCTATGCACCTGATTAAGGCAAGTTCACTGCTTGCATTCTAACTAATGGCTAAAACTCAATAAAGCAGGAAGTTGTTTGACATGGGCTGCTTATCTAATTTTTGGTAAGAAGTAGAGATGGGCTCGGGCGTGTTTGAAATCCCACATGCACGATCCCGCTCGAAATTCGACACTGCACACAGCTAATCACAGGCAGTGAGACATTTCCCGATCTGTGCCTCTACAAACCGGGAAATGTCTCGCTGCCTGTGATTAGCCATGTGCAGTGTCGGCTTCCTGGCAGCATCGGGCAGGTGGGATTTTGAACAAGCCTGAGCCCGTCTCTAGTACTAAATACGATGCATTTACCCTTTCGCTGTCGGACATTTTTTGCACATATGATTAAAATAATTATAGGCCTGAAGATTAAATAACCCCCCCCACCAAACCTATATTATATCTGTGAAATGGCGACAAGCTTCAGTATCCCATATTTTCCATAGGTGACACTAAGAACCCCCTATAGATCATGAGTTTAGTGTTACGAAGGAGGTCTGGTTTTAGATATACTGCTCAAACTCTGGCATGCGTGGCGGTATGTAACATGTTACGCAATCTGTTTTTTTTGTTGTTTTTTTTATGCGTAGGCGCCCCCCACGCATTCGTTTTACGTTTTATAGATGTGTATATGTGGGAGTGGGGGGGGACCTCAAAATTTTGAGTAACTTTTTAATCTTTTTACTATTTAAAATTTTTTATTTTTTTTTCATCACATCTAAAAGACCCTGGATGTCTCCCTCTGTGCTTCATGCCATGTAATGCAATGCAGATCACATTGCATTACATCCTTTCCCTCCCATGCTGGCCGGGGACACTGAGAGGTGGACCCCGAAGTGATGTCAAATGCGTCGCTTTCTGGGTCAGCAATGAGGAGGGAAGGAGAACGGACCTGTGTCTGCTCTGCTTCTCCCCCTCCTCCCCCTCCCCCCTCTACCTGACTGTGTCCGCTATGTCATTTACAGGCCCGCAGATGGGCAAGCGGAGCCTGGAATACATGGCGGGGGGGGGGGGTATGCAAGCAATTGGGCAGCAGCACAGCCGCCTAAATGCTTCCACCTGACAGTCAGGAGTCTGCTTGTCAGATTTACACACAATCCTGGTGGCTGCAGTCACTGGGATTCTATACTATGATACAAGTCAGATTTTGGGCATTCCCTGCAACAAACATTTCAGTTTTGGCGAGATACTACCAAAGGTTTAATTGCCTGTAAAAGGATTCAGACCCTGACACTTTCCTCATTAGAACCCTGCAAGTGCAGCAGCTGATTAATAATTAGTCACTCCCATTCACATTTGTTTTCGATATGGACACAGATGAAGAACTATTTCTCCAGAATAACAAAAGGTAAGAATCTGCAACAAAGTTTGTTAAAATCCTTGTAATGTACATGGATCACTCAGGGGGAATGGTGTTTTTTTTTTTTGTTTTTTTTTTTTGTTTTTTTTAATCGAACAAAAGTGGAGTTACTTTTAATTCTCTTTGAAGATCTGCCTGGATGTAGATCTGCAATAGGAGGACCTCAAGGGCTCATGCACAGGAGTGTATATGGCTATACAATGTAAAATACAGTCATATTTTGGCTCCCTGGAACCAAAGGTGTTGCATACAGCTGCCTGTACAAATAGAGTACAGGATGCGGCTGTACGCTGGTCCTAGCATGCCCATATGTATGTTTGCGCTATACCCACACAGCCGTATCCTGTAATCCTTTCTACAAGTGGCTGTACTCAAAACCTGTATGTGTCGGGTGCTGAAAAATGCCGTATTTTACATTGTATGTCGTACCTTAGCTGATGGTGGGTCTCTACTTCCAAGATATCAACAATGTATGTATTTGTGTTTCAGGCATGTAGATTGTTTGCATTTGGCTGTGTGCGGAAGAGGTGATGAGACATGTCAGGCAAGGGAGCTGGTGATGAAGCAAGGGGACCTGTCTCTTCTGCGGCTCATGGAAGCTCTTCTTCAAGCTCTCCCCCAGTTATTACTTCAGACTTACATCTATATGACTCTGAAGCAGGCGGATATCTATGCAGGTAAGCTGTATGACTGAAAATGGAAGAAAAACAACTCTTCACACCGGAGAGAAAAACTCTAATGCACTGCTGAAAATTCCAGGCTTAAAGTGTATACATCTGTGGCCAAAAGTTTTGAGAATTACACAAATATTAATTTTCACAAAGTCTGCTGCCTCAGTTTCTATGATGGCAATTTGCATATTCTGCAGAATGTTATGAAGAGTGATTAGATCAGTGGTTCTCAACCCCTCTAGTGCCATGACCCCTTGATAAAATTTCCAAAAGTTGTGGGTACCCCTAACAGTAAAATTTTCGTATTGCAGGAAAAAAAGCAATCCTGGACGGCCGCACTCAATGAAAAACAGGACATCTTTATTGGAGCAAAAATAGTTAAAATCCAAAATAAGTCACATCAGAGGTGGATAGTACAGGAACATTTCTAACGCGTTTCACATCTACTGATGCTTAGTCATAGCTAAAATTTTCGTAGCGTGGGTTGTCAGCACCCAAGGCAAGACAAGTAGACATTTAGCGCTCCCTGAGTCCCTTCCACTCGTACAGTATTAAAACCCCTTATGGTACATTTTAGGATGTACCACTCTCTCTTAGTTCTCCTTTCTTTCCCTTTTATCTCTCTCTATCCTAATTTCTTTTTTTCCCCCATCCCTCTCTAGTCGCCTTTCTTGTCCTTTCTCTTATTCTTTCTCTCCCTTTTTCTTTGTTCATCCCTCTCTTTTCCTCTCCCTTCCATTTATTCTCTATTTTTTTTCCTTCTCTTACTCCTTGGTGGGGGGAATGGGATGAGTGGTGGAGAGTTGGGATGAGTGGCAGTGCTGGTAGGGGGTGAGATCAGTGGCAGCGCTGGGGGGAGTTCCCTTCAGTCAACTTAGGTGCTCTTGATCAAGGTCATCTGCTGATCTGAGAACTGTAGAGGGGACTTTTAATGGCAACTCTAATCACAGGTAGTGTTATTCACTGTGACTCCGGCTTCCCTGTGTCTCAAGCTCTCTGGTGTTTCACAGCAGTGACAACTATGCCGAAATCAGGAGATAGGGTCTCCTCCAGCCCCTTCCACTTCACATTCCTTACCAGTCAGCTGACCTCCAGTCTCTGCCCCCCAGCCATGCCATGAACTGAATGGCCAGCTGCGAAGAGACTGAGTGGGCGGCTGCGGGCTCCAGAAACAGCCCAGCTGGGCGGCCACAGGCTCCAGGGACACCCCTGCTGGGCGGCTGCTTAAAGGCTGGGAGAGCGGTGCAGGCTTCAGGAACAGCCCAGGATTCGGTGACCCCTGGCAAATCGTCATTCGACCCCCGAGGGGGTCCCGACCCCCAGGTTGAGAACCACTGGATTAGATGAATTTCAATTAATTGCCAAGTCCATCTTGCCTTGAAAATTAACTAAACCCCCAAAAAAGCATTTCCACTGCATTTCATCCCTGCCACAAAAGGACCAGCTGACATCATGTCAGTGATTCTCTCATTCACACAGGTGTCATTGTTGACGAGGACAAGGCTGGAAATCACTCTGCAATGCTGAGTGAGTTAGAATAACAGGCTGGAAGCTTTAAAAGGAGGGTGGTGCTTGAAATCATTGTCCTTCCTCTGTTAACAATGGTTAGCTGCAAGGAAACACATGCAGTCATCATTGCTTTGCACAAAAAGGGATTTACAGGCAAGGATATTCCTGCTACTAAAGTTGCACCTAAATCAACCATTTATCAGATCTTCAAGGAGAGAGGTTCAGTTGTTGTGAAGAAGGCTTCAGGGTGCTCAAAGAAAGTCCAGCAAGTGCCAGGATTGTCTGCTACAGTTGATTCAGCTGCGGGATCGGGGCACCACCAGTGCAGAGCTTGCTCAGGAATGACAGCAGGCAGGTGTGAGTGCATGCACAGTGAGGCAAAGACTTTGAGGATGGCCTGGTGTCAAGGGCAGCAAAGAAGCCACTTCTCTCCAGGAAAAATGTCAGAAAAAGACTGATATTCTGCAAAAGGTACAGGGATTGGACGGCTGAGGCCTGGGGTAAAGTAATTTTCTCTGATGAATCGCCTTTCCAATTCTTTGGGGCATTCGGAAAAAAAACCTTGTCCGGAGAAGAAAAGGTGAGCACTACCATCAGTCCTGTGTCATGCCGACAATAAAGCATCCTGAGACAATTAATGTGTGGGGTTGGTTCTCAGCCAAGGGAGTGGGCTCACTCACAATTTGGCCTAAGAACACAGCATTGAATAACATGGTACAAAAACATTCTCCGAGAGCAAATTCTCCCAACCATCCAAGAAAAGTTTGGTAATAAACAATGCCTTTTCCAGTGCCTTGGGGAACAAAACATCGAAATTTTGGGTCCATGGCCAGGAAACTCCCCAGACCTTAATCCCCATGAGAACTTGTGGTCAATCTTCAAGATTCGGGTAAACGAAAAAAACCCACAAATTCTGACAAACTCCAAGCATTGATTGTGCAAGAATAGGCTTCCATCAGTCAGGATGTGGCACAGAAGTTGATTGATAGCATTCCAGGGTGAATTGCAGAGGTCTTGGAAAAGAAGGGTCAACACTGCAAATATTGACTCTTTGCATAAACGTATGCCCCATACACACTATAAGACAATTGGGTGAACGACAACTTTTGAAAGCCGGTTCCAACCTTCTGAACTAATATTTCCGAAGGGACAAACTCCGAAATTTTTTTTTCGTATGGGAACAAAACTAACGATTTTTGTTTTATTGTGATCTGAAACAAGGAATAACAAAAAAAAAGGCTTTGTCGTGTGAGAATTTCTGTACATTATTTCTATCCTCGGTTCCGACTTGCTGAAACATTGAGGAAAACCAGCCGATCATTTGTCCGATTTTTCTCATGGTGTGTACGGTGCATTAATATAATTGTCAATAAAAGCCTTTTGACACTTCTTAAATGCTTGTAATTATACTTCAGTATACCATAGTAACATCTGACAAAAAGATCTAAAAACACTGAAGCAGCAGACTTTGTGAAGATTAATATGTGTCATTCTCCAAACCTTTGGTCATGACTGTATACCTCTAAATTTTTTTATTAGCCTGCTTGTTTTATTTGCTAGTTTTCTTAGCAATACCTGGTGATACTACCAGTTCCTCTTTCTTGCTGCTGCAATCTGACTGCACCAAGCATGGAAGCAAATGCGAGCTAGCGAGGTCAGATTGTGCGTAAGTCATTCCCTCCTTGGCGTTACAGGATGCTGTTCTTCTTTCGGCATGCCTATAACTCCTGTAGTCAGTTACAGACATGCCCCCGCCCAGCCCTATTGTACGCCATATCAATGTATAGAATGTTACTGTATATGCCTCTCTGCCCGCCACTCCCTTTTGAAACCAAACATAATTGGTTATAGGCAGGAAGTGCCGGATGAAGCCCCATCTTGTAGGCGTAAGGTGGAGACAGGTGCATGATGTCTTCATGCTACCCAGAAGCTGTTGTGTGAGTCACTGTGGAGGATATACTGTACCCAAACATGTGCCTGGTCAGTGCATGATCCTGTCTTAAAGCTATGTGCCATTTTTATTTATTTATTTTTTTATGCAAGTACAATATTGCTGTATATTTTAATAAAGTGTTATACAGAGAGCACTAGGAGTGTTTTTTATTTTTATTCCTGACTGAGGAGGCGGACAGGAGGAAGAGTGCATTATTAACCTAAGAAGGGAAACCTCTTGCTGCTGTTGTGGGGAAGCCTTGGATCAATAGAAAGGTGTTATACATTGGGTGCACTTAAGACCTCTTTTAACGTGGAAGTCTTTGGAGGGGTGAGCGTGTGTTTTTTTTTTTTTTTTTTGTCTGTATGGAGACACGTGGTGCAGAGTGTTGGGTATCACGGGCACTTTTGTGTATTGGTGCAAGATACTGTGAAGAATCACTATTACGGGGCTTTATTCGCTGGTTATGGACTTATTATGGTACACTTTAAAGGGGTTGTAAAGGTAAAAGTTTTTTCACCTTAATGCATTATATGCATTAAGGTGAAAAAACTTTTGACAATACCGCCGCCCCCAGCCCCCCCGTTTTACTTACCTGACACCTCGAATCTCCGCTGCTCGCTCCCGTCTTCTCTTTTGCAGCTCAGCCTGGTCGCTGATTGGCTACAGTGGATGGATTGAAAGCAGCGCAGCCATTGGCTCGCGTTGCTGTCAATCACATCCACTGACGCGGCGGGGAGCGGGGCCGAGTGATACAGTGAGCGGCTATAGCCGCCGGCTGTATCACGGGAGCGCGCCCGCAATAACTAACCACCATGCGAGGGAGCTCGCATTAAGGTGGTTAGTTCTTGCGGGGAGGAGCTGAAACAGCCGCCGAGGGACCCCAGAAGAGCCGGTTCGGGGCCACTCTGTGCAGAACGAGCTGCACAGTGAAGGTAAGTATAACATGTTTGTTATTTTTTTTTTATTATTTTACCTTTACAACCCCTTTAACTGTTTGCTGAAGTTTGTTGCATGGTTTCATGCTTTGGGTAGGCTCACTTATAGTAGGGTTCAAGCAATTATTGGTGTGGCCGATTTTAATCACTTTTTCTGAAGAATCAGTATTGGTCAGAAATGTACTGATGTTACCGATTATTGCTTCAAGGGGTTGTACCGGGTTGCTGCATGCATCACCCCGGTACCATTCTTTAGAGTGGACGGTTGGCTTTCTTGTAATAACAACCAATGCGGCTAAGCAGCCGCTCGGCCGTTATCACAAGCAGCGGGAGGGAATGTCCCGCCGCTCCGCCCAGGTCTCTCCACCCCGATCTTGGCATTTTAAATACTTTTTAATTGCAGTGGAGGGGTTTTGGGTCTTATAGACCCCAGATCCCTCCATAAAGAGTACCTGTCACTGCCTATTACTGTCACAAGGGATGTTTACATTCCTTGTGACCGCAATAAAAGTGATTAAAAAAAAAGAAAAATGTAAAAGGACCGTGTAAAAATAAAATCTTTAAATTTACAGAATATCGGCTAATGGCCTTCTAGGCAGCTAAAAAATCGGTATCGGCACTGAATAAACCATATCGGTTGACCCCTAACTTATAGCCCTGCACTGATTTATTTATTTATTTATTTTTTTGTGTGTGTGTGAAGTATTAATCAAAGTGTTCAGCTGCTTAGTATGTTGATAGTATGGTTTTTTTTTTTTTTTTTTATATTGCCACAACATATGATCATAACTTACAATCGTAGGTCATCAACTGAATCTGTTTCTACCATGTAGTTTTAAAATCAAATGGCTCAAAATAAGATCGTATTTTATAAACAAAGCATCTCAGTGCTGCTGATCAATGCAAAATGATCAATAACTTTCCGCCCCTGGACAATCGACTCATTTTGATCAAATCTGATCGAAATTGAGTCTAAATCAATCAGAAGGGAAGTTATGACTATTCAATTGTTTGCTAATTCGATTGATTTGATCAAATTGCTCATTGATGTTTGTTTGGACTTTTTTAAAAATCAAAGAGTGTAGGGCCACTATTTGGAAGAAATTTGTTGCACATGCTAAAATGCAAGTTTTACAGTATTTCTGCAGTCTCTGACAGTCTTCTTTAAAAATATAAACCCTGAACAGTCCTTTTATGTAAAGAGCCACAGTTGAGACCCCCTGTTAACCACTCTCCACTGTATAACATAAAACTAAAATAAATTATTGCGCAGGTAGATACAAATATGTGAGTGCAAGCTGCTGGCAAAAACACAACAGGACCATTTGTGATAAACACAGTCAGAAATAAACGTTGCCGTGCTAAACGCTAATGATAAATAAACAAGTGTCCATAAAGTAAAAACAAATCGTGTTGTTTTTTTGTAGTGATAAATAATGATGAACTTCCTGATGGAGTATCCAACTGGAGTGAATAAAATAAATGCACGTTCTGGTCACCCAAGTGCACCTCCACCGGATCATATAAAATACCTACTTACCAGAAGCCTAGACTCCAAGCTATAAGAGTCTAGACAAATGTAGTATGCAATCATAGAAGATCTAGTCAGCTCCCTCCGCTATGCTGAAGGTGATGATTGTTAAAATACCGTTATTTCTGTAATAATATCGATATTTTGTAAATAATATTGATGAGAAAAGTTCCAAGAAAATCCGTTCAGTTCTCGGGTAAACTGAAAAATTGATTTAATAAAACGGCAAAATATTACAAGAACAATATCAAAATGTTAAAAATATTAATAATGTAATTATGTTCTTAAGATGAAGATTGAATCAGGTGTGTGTGTGTGTGTGTGTGTGTGTGTGTGTGTGTGTGTGTGTGTGTGTGTGTGTGTGTGTGTGTAGCTGTGGCAGCTTCCTTCAATGTCTTCCTGAATCAGTCTGCCCAACTGTGTTTCTGTTTCTAGCTTTTACTTCTAAAATGTGACCCCCACTTTATCTTTAAAAGGGCTGGTTTAAAGTTCCTCTGAGCCTTATTGTCCTACAGACTCTTCTAATGAGTCATAGCTTCCCTCCCACCTCTCGCGCAAGGATGGGGGTTTTTCAGTCTTTATGCATTGACATTCCTGAGGAGTAGGCAAGAACAATGTGTGAAAGCATTAAATGTATACAATATAACATCTGTATCCAATACTACAGAAATCAGTATGTATATTATATTCATTGAAAACCCAATGGTCTTATTAATATCCTATTCAAGAAATATTGTAATATAAAGAACTTCTATTCTCATATATACACAAACTTTTTCATCTTAAGAAATGTGAAACCTTTCTTCTCCCCTATGGGGGAAGGTGAGAGCTAATTAATACCATATGTTAGTTCTCCAAAGAGAAGCACAGATTATTATTCATGTACATTTTCACATAAATATAAGTCCATATATTTCCCTATATACAACTCAATTATTCTATAAAGATCTAATTCATTCATTTGTTAACTGATAAATATTAGATTAAAGAAAACTTCTAACAATGGTACAATCAGGGCTTAAAAGTTACTCCATAATAGGGGCCATAAGGAAGAGATGAAATGCCCACATATTGTAAAACCATATTATGGTTAAAAGGTAGTAATGCTAAGCACTTAACCAAATCCATGGAGTCTGTGTCCGTGAGGTTACCACGCACGCCAAACCTGTACTGGTGTTGACCGGTT
>JBBDGP010003778.1:0-177500 GCA_037952835.1 Lithobates septentrionalis | reverse complement strand
AATGAACGGGGATCCGACTTGGATCCCCGCCAATGCCCGGCACTGTGTTTGGTATGAATCTTTAGGGGGAACTCCGCGCCAAATTTTAAATAAAAAACCGGCATGGGTTCCCCCTCCAAGAGCATACCAGGCCCTTGGGTCTGGTATGGACTTTAAGGGGAACCCCCTACGCCGAAAAAACGGCGTGGGGGTCCCCCCCAATCCATACCAGACCCTTATCCGAGCACACAGCCCGGCCGGACAGGAATGGGGGTGGGGACGAGCGAGCGCCCCCCCCCTCCTGAACCGTACCAGGTCGCATGCCCTCAACATGGGGGGGGGGGGTTGGTGCCTTGGGGGAGGGGGCGCGCTGCGGAGAGAGCGGAGGAGCCCGGCAGAAGATCCGGAGAGCGTGGAGAAGAACCGGAGAGACCCCCGAAGTCGGAAGAAGACCCCCGGAGCTGTCTAATAAATGACTTTAAAAATCTGTGTAGTGTTTTTTTTTTTAATTGACACTTTCCCTAGGTGAATGGGTAGGGGTACGATGTACCCCATACTCATTGACATAGGGTGGGGGGCCGGGATCTGGGGGCCCCCTTATTAAAGGGGGCTCCCGGATTCCGATAAGCCCCCCGCCCGCAGACCCCGACAACCAACGGCCAGGGTTGTCGGGAAGAGGCCCTTGTCCTCATCAACATGGGGACAAGGTGCTTTGGGGTGGGGGGGCCGCAGCGCGCCCCCTCCCCCAAGGCACCAACCCCCCCCCATGTTGAGGGCATGCGACCCCATTCCTGTCCGGCCGGGCTGTGTGCTCGGATAAGGGTCTGGTATGGATTGGGGGGACCCCCACGCCGTTTTTTCGGCGTAGGGGGGTTCCCCTCAAGGTCCATACCAGACCCAAGGGCCTGGTATGCTCTTGGAGGGGGAACCCATGCCGGTTTTTTTATTTAAAATTTGGTGCGGAGTTCCCCCTCAAGATCATCAGAGCACAAGTCGCGTGCCGAAGTCGGATCATGCGAGACGGCGATCCAACTTTGATCCGACTTCAATGATAGTCAATAGGCTGAAGTAGGATCAAAGTCGGACCAAAGTAGTACAGGGAGCATTTCTAAAGTCGGAACGACTTGTGTCGGACCAGTTAGGACGGCTCCCATAGGGAAACATTGGATTTCACACGTCATGCGACATGAGCTCCCAATGTCGGAGCGTTTGTCGGACCAGTGTGAACCCAGCCTGAAACTGACAGGACTAATCCTGTGTACCACATGAGCACATACTGTAGCCAGTCCGTGGAAGGCAGACTTATTGTTGTTTGTAGGGGACCAAATACTTGTTTTACTCACTGAACTGCAACTCCATTTAAAACATTTTATCGTGTGTGTGTTCTGGATTTTTGGTTGATATTCTGCCTCTGTCATTTAAAATACACCCATGATAAAAATTATAGACCCTTCATTTCTTTGTAAGTGGGCAAACTTACAAAATCTGCTGGGGATCAAATAATTAATTTCCCCATTGTATCTAGTCAAATCCAAATCTGCAATCAAATTACAGCCGCTGGAGGGAATGTATAGGTGGCCTTCCCCCAAGCTGACATCACTTCCGCCCTATACCCACAGGGGTCCCGGAACTTCTCCAGCCCTGTGAGCAGCACCTTCAGCGGCCGTGGCTTTCTATCATTGGCGGGACAGGGACACTATGTAGATTTAGATTTGAAGGGAGATGTACTTTTTTTTATTGTTAGTTTTTATAAAAATTTTAATAAACTGCCCATCGCTGCACTAGATGGCACTTCCCTTTTCTATAATGGGTTCACACACATGGGAACGGTGGGGGAAATCGCATGTGTTTTGGACAGGAATCACACCACATTCCTGTTCAAATCGCATGCAATTCTTTGCAGTGCGATTTGCACCCATTCATTTTGTATGGACGCAAAGGTATCGGTACTCGGTATTTGTGCAACCTTGATGCTTTGAATTCAAAGAATTGAATGCAGTGGGATAGCACGACAGGCAGATAACTTTTTAAAGCAGACCTGTGCTTAAAGTGGTGTTAAACCCTAAAAAAAAAAAAAAAAAAAAAAAAAAAAAAGTCATGATTGTGCCTAAAAAAAAAAACAACATTTGGATATTTTTTTTTTACTCACCTCTAAATGCCTGTTGCTAGGGGGTCCCTCGTAGTCTGCCTCTTCCAGTGCCTGGGCTGGTGACATCACTTCCTCCTCGGCACAGGAAGGGCTCAGCTCTGCTCCCTCCTGTCAATCATCTGGGACCCATTACAGGTCCCAGGTGACTGAGCGGCCAATCAAGGCGCGCGGCGGCGCTTGCGCATGCGCAGTGGGTGCCAGGCTGTGAAGCCACAGCCCGGCGCCCACAGTTGCAATGCCGGCGCCACTGAACGGAGGGGGAGACGATCGGGGCTTCGATCCCCCGCATCGCTGGGACAGGTAAGTGTCCAATTAAAAGTCAGCAGCTGCAGTATTTGTAGCTGCTGACTTTTAATTTTTTTTTTGACTGGCCCTCCTCTTTAAAGAATAATGATGCCTTTGCCAGGGAATAAAATCCCATGTGATACTGCACTTAGGTGGCGCTTCCCCCCTTTCCTTCCTCCTATTTAGTGGAAAAGCTGTGAGACGCTGGGCATGGCTGCACGGCAAAGATCACTGGGGATGGAGGGGGAAGTTAAGTATCTGTCTACCTGGGCAGCTCTTAGGTTGGCCATACATTTTACAATTTTCTTGTACAATTTTTCCAGGGGAAAAATAAACTGAGCTTCTCTTTGGAAGATCAGTCTACTTTATAATAAAATTAGTAATGTCATCCAAAAATTGTTGTAATTGGGCTAAAATCATATTTCACCTCCAATAGGCCCATTACACTGCACTTGAGTCAGAGTTTAGCCTCCTTTCCCTTGACATTGCCGATTTGCAACTTCTTCTTAACCACTTCAACACCGGGCCAATTTTGTCACTTCTCACATATATGTAAAAAATCTACTTTTTTTTTTTTTGCTAGAAAATTACTTGGCTCAAGCCTTCCCAAGTATGTTCACAATTGCAAATCCCAAATGTTGGACTTTAATGCTTTGAAAGTTTAACATATGGGCCCAAACATTCCAGATAAAATCCACCTAGACCTGTCCTTCTTTCCCTTCACCAGGGAGACTTTCTGACTTCTGTGGACATAAAGGATGCTTGCATACATGTGCCCAACTTTCCAGCACACCAACACTCTCTGCAGTTAGCTATAGGACCCCTACACTACAAGTTCATGGCCCAGCCTGTCCTCTGCACCTTGAATGTTCACCAAGGTACTGGCTGCAGTGTCGACCCTGTTGCGTTTTCAGGATACCCTGTTGTGGGTGGGATACAGTGATGACTTATTAAGGGAAAAGTCAGCAATGGTGCTATCGGGCAATGTAACCTTTTACAAAGGTTCAGGTTGGTCCTGACACTGCCACTGGACCTGGTTAATTGATTAAAGTATCTGGGTCTGGACCTGGACACGTCTCCGACCGGAGTGTTCTCTTCCAAGGAGAAGCTCTTCTATTTACGATTCAGATTCTTTAATCCAGAAGCTGTTCTCACTTTAATATGTATGGATGTCCAGGGAGATATCTTTGATCGGCTGCTGGGGCGTCCATGAAAATGTAAATCTAAAAGAGCCCAGATATAAAATAAGTATTTTTTTTTTTTTTCCATTCATTTTGTATTTTATTTTTTATCACTTTTTTCTTTGAATGGAGTTCTGCTTCAATGCCTGGTTCACACGGACCGAAAACGATCGGTTTGTCAGGAACCAGCCGACTTTCGACCTGTATGTACAGCTCCCTGTCTGACAGAAGCTAGTCTCACACATTGGCAGCCAATGTGTGCTCTGGCGGGGGGAGCGCCCCCACTGTCAGAACACAATATTACAGCGATCTGTCAGGGTTTTTTTTTTTCCCGTTCAGCCGGCTGGGTTGAAAGAAAACTGCACCTATCAGCCTCTTACCTAAATAGGGTAGCGCCATTCGCCCCACTTTTTTACTTGTAAAGAAAGAAAACTGCCTCTGTGCACTAGGTTTAACAGTTAAGCTGTATTTAGTGCTTTTTTTTTTTTTTTTTAATATGTTTGTAGTGTACCCTTTTTAATGTTGCATAGACAGAACCGCCAGGTATCTTATCGGTCTCTTGGTGTTGAGTTTGGAAAGATGTACTAAGTGTCTGTGTCTCTTTGTACAGGTGCTCACTGGCTGGTGATGTCTTTCTGGCTGGTGGCTCAGCAGACTGATGTTATCAGCAGGCCGTGTTACTGGAGACTCTTCAATATCCTCCTCGGAGCTGTCTATGTCTTCTGCTTTATTAACGTCAGGGATGGGCCCTCGCGGTATCGTGTTGCTATCTTTTATGTGGTAAGGCATTCCTGTACTTTGTTTAACCCTCATGCACCTAGTTAAGGGAAATGCTATTGTTTAAAAGACTTAAAGTGGAACAGTGAAGTCAGAAAATTAAGTCCTGCTAGATCACTTCAGGCTGGTCCCTTTTACATGTATAGCTATTTAAAACATAAGACTAAGAAAACTAATGCAGTCGCCACATCCTAAGGACTGGTAAACTGCAATATATTAAATTTCTGTTCTTGGGCTTGGATATACACTATGTTGTGAAAGTATTGGGATGCCTGCCTTTACACACACCTGAACTTTAAAGGGGTTGTAAACCTTCACCTCCTGTGATGCAACAGCCCCCCTTTTTACTTACCTGAACCCGGTCTTTCCAGCACACCAGCTCCAGCCGGTGTCTCGGATCCTGATTGGATAGATTTATGGCAGCACAGCCATTGGCCCCCACTGCTGTCAATCAAATCTAATGACGTGGGGCCGAGTCCTGCTGGCTGTGTCAATGGACGCAGCAACAGGACACTGGAGCGCGCCCCCATGAGTGCCCCGAGGGAGAGTGGCTCTCCAACGGGGCACTCGAAGAGGAGGAGCCAGGATCGCTGCTGAGGGACCCCAGAAGAGAAGGATCGGGGCTACTCTGTGCAAAACCAACTGCACAGAGGAGGTAAGTATAACATGTTTTTTTTTTTTTTTTAAACCTTTACATATCCTATAATGGCATCCCAGTCTTGGTGTGTTGGGTTCAATATTGAGTTGGCCCACCCTTTGCAGCTATAACAGCTTCAACTCTTCTGGGAAGGCTGTCCACAAGGTTTAGGAGTGTGTCTATGGAAATGTTTGACCATTCTTCCAGAAACGCATTTGTGAGGTCAGGCACTGATGTTGGATGAGAAGGCCTGGCTCGCAGTCTCCACTCTTATTCATCACAAAGGTGTTCTATCGGGTTGAGGTCAGGACTGAGCTCAGTTTGTGGTGGAGGAAGGTGACTGGCCTGCACAGAGTCCTGACCTGATAAAACACCTTTTTAGATGAATTGGAGTGGAGACTGCGAGCCAGGCCTTCTCATCCAACATCGGTGCCTGACCTCACAAATGCGCTTCTGGAAGAATGGTCAAACATTCCAATAGACACACTCCTAAACCTTGTGGACAGCCTTCCCAGAAGAGTTTAGCAGCACACATAGATAAGTCGGTGCTTGCATCAAGCTGAGTGTTAACATGCCAGCTTGTTGGACATCATAAGGGGATAGTAATGGTCAAAGGAGTTAAAATTGATTAATAAAAGTCCATGTTAAAGCACCTGGAGAGGCAGCCCAGTGGAAAGTAAGAAGCAACCTCTGGAACAGCTGGGGATAAAGCACAGGCCCCAATCTAAATGTAGCATGTCACGGAACGTCCCACACTCCGCTTGAGTGCTTCCGTCATATACCACTTCCTAAGTTCTGGAACACGAGTCCAATAGATCTGGCCATAGGAACCCCAAGAACTAGACAACACCAGTCTTGGAGTACATCAGAACTACTCTTTATTTGAGATCTCACACACATTTATACACCAGGATGACTCAAAGCTAACCTAATTAACATGAGCTCCAATAGGAGTCGTCCCGTCTCCTACATTGTATGGAGGACAATGTCATTAGCTCATTCAATTAACATAAGCACAAGTTGACACCAGCATCTCCTCACATGATGTGTCCCAACAGAATTAATCAGTCTTATCAGCAGGGGGCTGCTGGAGGAACCCCCCCCTCCCTCTTCAGGGACACAGATCCACAGCAAGGAGTCCCCATACAATATATACATGACTGAGTCCGATTAATACAGTTCAGACTGGATTTCTCATTCACCTCAAATGCTAGGGCCCATAATCGGTGGGCAACAGGCCCGCACACAGTCCTCTCCAACAGCCTCTGCTCCGGCCAGGTCCGTGACATTTCTCCCCTTTCGGCAGGAGACTAACATAGGAGGAGACCCCAGACGGGTTGACTCCGAAGTTAGTCAGTAGTTCCAGTCCTCTACTGCCTGTACCCACACAGTACCCCAAACAAATTATTCCAAACAGTGTATTACTCACCCAGCCATCCTCTGCCTCTCTCAGAGAACATATCCGCCGCTGGGGAGAGGCCCGGACTGGCCCTTCTCCCTGGAATCCTTTCTGCCGCTGGAGAGAAGACAGGGGGACTGGGCTCACTCCATCCTGCTGTTGGGGATCTGGGCCGACTGCCCAGCATCCCTGGGGTATACAGGTGGGGACTGAAGCCCCATCAACCGACACCAGATCAAGCTGCAGTTGTGAGGTGATGACTGCATTCTCTCCTTGGATCCTGATCTGCAGCTCGCGATAGATTGCCACCTCCTCACCTTGGGCCTCCACAATTGCTGCAGGTGTGGGGCAGAGGTCTTGGACCCTCTGTCCGGTTGCCAGCACTTCTGCTGTGGGTTTGCTAGGTGGTTCCTCCTCTACAGAAACGTCTATTAAATCCCCAGTCTCTGGAATTGGTAAAAGTGTGGGACAGAGGTCTTGGACCCTCTGTTCAGTTACCAGATCTTCAGCTGGAGAAGTTTGTTTTAACTCCATAGATGCTGCTGGCAGAAAATCACATGTCCCTGTCAGTGTTGTGGGAGAAAGGCCGACTACCTCTTCTCTCAAGAAGGCCGAAGCCACTGTTGGTGCTGGGCAGAACACAGTGAACTTTGGCCCTGATAGCTCTTCTGCTGGAGGCTCATCAGGTTGTTCTTCCTCAGCAGAAAAGTCTATCAAGTCCCATGTCTCTGCAACTGATGTCTGGGGATAGAGGTTCACCATCTCCTGTCCATGGAACCCAGAAGATGTTATCAGTGCTGGGCAGAGGTTAGCAGAGCTCTGCCCTGTTGTCAGCACTTCAGGTTTGGGGACGGCAATCTTCAGATTTTCCACTGCCGATTCTCTGGCATGCTGCTGAACGTGTTCTAGCAGTTCCCTGTATGCCCTTTCCAGATGCTGTTCCTTCCTTAGCAAATGGTCCAGATCAGGTTTGAGCTCTGAGACCCCTGCAAGACCGAGCATAGACTCTCTATAGTCTCTCATGTCCTCAAGGTCAGGTTCCCCCTCATCGCCAAACATAAAAAGATCTGTAAGGTTCTCCCACAGCAATCCAGGGCCGCCAAAGTCATATCCCTCCGGAGAGCATTCTGTTGTCTCCCCTAAATATCCCTCCTCTGCGTGCCATTGCAGAGCCCGATAACGATTGTCCAGCTCTATCTCCTGCTGGACCAGCCTGTCCAACTCAGTCACCCATTGCTCCTGGGGCCGCTCTCCCAGGAGTGCTATCCGCAATGCCCGTTGGTCACTGGCCCGTTGCTCTTGGGTTGGAAAGCACTTGCCCTGTTTTATACCAGCGAGACGGAGGGCTGCAATCCAGAGCTCCACCCGAATTTGCTGCCTAAGCTCCAGGTATTCATCCTCAGACACAGTCCTGGTGTATGTTGAAAGGATGATCCGCAGCAGCCCCGGGAATTCTGATGCCAGGTCCATATCTCCGCTGGGGTGACTGAAGTCTGCTATGCTGATCTTGGATCCAGTTGGAGGTTTGGATGTCCCAGACTTCAGGAAGCTTTCCCGCTGCTTGCCACCAATGTCACGGAACGTCCCACACTCCGCTTGAGTGCTTCCGTCATATACCACTTCCTAAGTTCTGGAACACGAGTCCAATAGATCTGGCCATAGGAACCCCAAGAACTAGACAACACCAGTCTTGGAGTACATCAGAACTACTCTTTATTTGAGATCTCACACACATTTATACACCAGGATGACTCAAAGCTAACCTAATTAACATGAGCTCCAATAGGAGTCGTCCCGTCTCCTACATTGTATGGAGGACAATGTCATTAGCTCATTCAATTAACATAAGCACAAGTTGACACCAGCATCTCCTCACATGATGTGTCCCAACAGAATGAATCAGTCTTATCAGCAGGGGGCTGCTGGAGGAACCCCCCCCTCCCTCTTCAGGGACACAGATCCACAGCAAGGAGTCCCCATACAATATATACATGACTGAGTCCGATTAATACAGTTCAGACTGGATTTCTCATTCACCTCAAATGCTAGGGCCCATAATCGGTGGGCAACAGGCCCGCACACAGTCCTCTCCAACAGCCTCTGCTCCGGCCAGGTCCGTGACATAGCATAAGTGATTTTATTGCACAAATGAATATAGGTACTCACAAGAGTGAAGTAATCGCAAGCATTGGGTACAAATGGCAGGGTGTCCGTGGAGTGGGTACATCCATAAGGCTTCTCGCTTGATGGATTAGAGCGGGCCACGCCAGTGGTTGCCGACGCTTCCTTGATTTGGAACGCACAGGGAGCCAGGGGATGACGTCACTTCCGGGAGGTGATGGACCAACAGGCGACACGTTTACGGAGCATGCGCTCCTTCTTCAGGCCTAACAGGGGCCATGTTGGATGTGGGCTTTTAAACACTATCGCTGCTGCTGCTGGGTCTTAAAGTCCCGCGGCTATTAAACGTGTATATTGCTGGCCATGTCAGTGCATACCAGGACACAGAGCTACCTAACTGACTTCAGTAAAAACATTGTACAAAACTTTGTTAAAACCATTTTGGAAAACATTTAAAAAAACATTTAAAGGGGCGTGGCCTGAACTGACACGAAGATGGCTGCTTAATTCCTCTGCTCCCGCCATCGCACGACCTGAGCTTAACTTACAGGAGGCTCTGCCGATCCAAATCCGCCTTAAAACATGGGGACCGCGTCCAGGAACACCTCAGCCTCCCATTCCCGTTCCCCGAGGGGAAACCCGGAACACAATATCCCCGAAATGTTCCGGACGGGCCGAGGCAACATGGCGTCATCCCGCCATAGGAGCTCACAGGCCGCAATCTCCTCTCAGCAGGGAGCGCCGTCCCTCGCTCCACCGGTCAGCTACCAGGGGGAACTTTTGCCGGAGGAACAACCCCACCACCAACTGAACATGAATGACCTGCGGATGATAGCCAATGACATAAAGGACACACTGTCGGCGGCCATATCAGAACTTCGTTTGGAATTCCGTACCTTGTCTGACAGAGTTACTACGGCAGAACACACGGCTGAACAACAAAGCCTTCAACTGCGCAAAACTACCCGCCATGTCGATGCACATACCCTACAGATGAGGGATATGCAGAGACACCTCGAGGATCTCGACAATCGGGGCAGAAGACGTAACCTGAGGGTCCGGGGGCTCCCGGAGTCGATTGAAGGAGATCGACTGACCCCATCAGTTATCAGCCTATTCAATGGCATTTTACACAGGCCCCTTCAGACACCTGTGGAGTTTGAAAGAATCCATCGCGCACTACGACCCAAAGGAAGGGACACTGACCCGCCCAGGGATATAATATGCTGCCTGACCGATTACAAAGTCAAAGAGGATATTCTCAGACAGGCAAGAGGAATCCCACAGCTAATACATGAAGGAAAACCTATCCAGATATTCCAAGATCTGTCTGGCATCACTCTTCAGCACAGAATGGATCTAAAACCCCTATTGGATACCCTTCGCGCCAAAGGTATTAACTATAAATGGAAGTTCCCCTTCTGTCTGGCTGCCATTTCGCAAGGTCGCACTGCTTTCCTCAAAGTGCCTGAGGATCTTCCCTATTTCTGCGAGACCCTCAATATCCCCGCTGTGGAAGTACCTAACTGGTACGCGGACTTTCGCCGCTCAGCTGCACGGAGAGAACAGCACCATGAAACACCTATGGACACCGTGACTACAGGACAAAGAAGGAGAAGATCACCCTCCGCCTCAGCGTATCATGGCACCCGCCGCTCTCAGCACCGTGATCTCGGAACTGCCGACTCCCCCACATCCAGGAGAGCCAGAAGAGATCGCTAAGGCCTCAAGGCAGTGCTCCATCTCACTTTACAGTTTCATTCTTTGTCTATGGGGCCTCGTTGGGCTCTCTCTGTTTTCCACTACAGTTAATTGATGTTAATTTTCGGAAGTGTCTCTCAATTACTTATCAATCCCTAATGCTGAAGTCTTTCACAGAGATAAACAGTGAGTACACTTGCCCTGTGTTAAACATGTTTAATGTTGGGTCTCAAAAGAAACTCTAGCTAATGTGCCTCGTTCGCGGGCATCTCATAGAGCGAGCGGCAGACTACAACAACCACAATGCAATGCAAACCGGAAGTGTGAGGGGACCCTCATACCGGATACGGAACCTTCCATGCCAGCGCACAGCTGAAAATGAACACTAGCTCATTCACCACAACAGCGTCGGAAGCAATCGCGCGCTGCGGCTATGGTCTCAGCTCATCCCACCTACCTGACACACGAACTCGCAACCGCTGACATCGGCCGGGTACAGAAGGACGACAGACGGAACCATCTCACCGATCCTCACGACCTACGTCATCATCAGTCGCCTGGCACCACACTACGTCACCCGGATTCTACAGACGATTTGCTCTTCAAGGTAGACTGCCTCAGAGATACCGCCCGCAGAGACGCTCACCATACACATCTACAGCAAAGGACCTCATTGTTACAACGGTATCTTACTGTTCAGCGGCCTGCTTGGTAACTGATGGGACACCCCACTCACTCCGGTAGACCACCAGGACCCACTTTTATCCACCTTAACCCTTAGGCCCTAAGTAGGAGTGAGCACCGGACTATAAGAGGTATTTGGTCATCCCTCATACACTCCCCAGAAAGGCTCACAGGTCACATCTAAGGGCTTTAGATATGAAACTCTTATGTGTAAGTAATGTGTCCTAGATTCTCCCATCCCAAGGGATACAGGGAGGGAAGGGGTATGCTACTATGTACCGGGTGACACTCTGCAGTATCCTCGGCCCCGAGCACCTTTAAGCTACGGAGCTTGACCTACAGGTATACCCGAAGTTTAACTTTTTGTGTGCCTGTGTGCTCATCATCCTAAGCAATTGTTGGTTATTCTACGCTTGATCTGCAATCTTTGTTGTTCAAACAGTGGAATCCTCGTAACTTCCTCAGTACTAGCAACCCTGCATGGTATGCCGTACCGCGCTCCTGTGATTACCCAGGACATCTTAACACCGATGCGGGCGTGACCCCAGTAGTCTGACTAGCATTCCGCAGAGGTTGTTACTGACGAACTTGCCCGTACTGTACCTCCTTACTGGAGCAGTTATTGATGTTATAACTATCTATTAAATATATAGATTGTTGTTTGTATGCACATTCACGTTGGCAGCAGTCATACACTCATTCCATATAGGTTCTTCTCACACCTCCCCATTTACCCTCAATCTGCCCAATGGTCGTACGGTGGCGGGACACTCATTCCTTCCTATCCCTTACCAGCTCTCTCGTGTCGGGTATACTCCAACCCCCACACAGCTTCGGAGTTGTGTGCCGACCCGTGCACAACGGGCTGTGCATGACCCCGGGGCTGTACACTACCGATCCCTTACTGTACAATGAGGACACGGGATATTTTAATATCCCCGTGGACTCATCGGTTATTCTACAGCGTTCCTAAAAACCAAACATAACCTGAGCTCGTCTAAAAACATACAAGAAACTCTTCGCAGACCTCACCTCCCCTCCTCCGCTCATCTTCCCTTATAAATTAATTTTTTTTTTTTTTTTGTTCCTCTCGGTCCTTTGTCTCTAACCCCGACGGCAATAATGGACACCACTCATACAACAAACGCTGGGACGATATCACACCCACCCCTGAATCTCCAATCCATCAATATTCGGGGCCTAAATACGCCCGAAAAACGCTCCCTCCTACTTGCCTCACTATGTAAGTCTAAAACACATATAGCCTTAATTCAGGAAACACACTTCCGAACTGACGCTATCCCCAAATTACACAACAAACAATTCCCCACAATCTATCATGCCACAAACGATGAAGCAAAGTCAAAAGGTGTCTGTGTGCTCATTGCAAAAGACTGCCCATTTACTGTCTCAGACACACACAACGACCCACAGGGACGCTTCCTCTTCTTAAAGGGTACCCTATACGGGAAAAAAATTACAATTGCCAATCTATACACCCCAAATGCACACCAAGTTTCCTTTTTCCGAGACACATTGCAGCTTCTCACGGCCTTTAGCTCAGGCATGCTAATAATCGGAGGCGATTTCAATGTACCCCTCAACCCAGCCCTCGACACCTCTAATGGCCATTCCTCCATCACATATAGAGCCCTCCGTGCCATAAAACAACAACTTAACGACCTACTAGTGCATGACACCTGGCGCACCATGAACCCTAATTAAAAGGATTATACGTTCTTCTCTGCGCCACACTCTAAATACTCTCGAATCGACTATTTCTTTATATCGCAAGACGATCTCCCACTGCTGAAACACACCACTATCGAGCCGATGGTTCTATCAGATCATAATCCAATTACACTGACCCTTCACCTTCCCGAAAAGCCGAGGTGCTCCCACATATGGAGACTAGACAACTCCTTACTTACGGATCTGGATACCGCAAGTAAGGTTTCCCAACACCTCACAGATTATTTCACAAACAACGAACCGGGTGATACCTCGCCAGACGTGGTATGGGCCGCACATAAATGTGTTATAAGGCACCAGGCTTAAACGAAAATATATGTTGCAACAAAAATGCTTCTATGAATACGGCAACAAATCGGGGAAGCTCCTAGCGAGGGCCCTACAAGCTAAACGTGCGGCCCACACCATACACACGATCAAAGACCCTACAGGCAAACCATCCGTGACTTCGGGAGACATAGCGAAACAATTCGTGAACTACTTCACAGACCTCTATAATCTACGATCCACCCCACACACCGATACCCCAGAAGATAGACAGACAACAATCCAAACATTCCTCTCCCAATACGCTCCCACACCCCTCACAACAGAAGAATCCGACGCACTAGACTCCCCATTGACACCAGAAGAAATCACTCTAGCACTAAAGCAGATGAAACCAGGTAAAAGTCCGGGACCTGACGGGCTTACTGTAGCGTACTATAAATCTTTCTCTGACATACTCATACCCCCCTTAGTTAAAGCACTGAACAACCTCTCGCCCCGTAGTATAGCGTCTAAGGAAATATTAGAAGCTCATATAACACTTATTCCCAAACCAGGTAAGGACGCTACCATGGTCTCCAACTACCGACCAATTTCCCTTCTGAATGTTGATATTAAAGTTTATGCCAAAGCTATTGCCAACCGTCTGTTACCAATAATTCCCAAACTAATATCCACAGATCAAGTTGGCTTTGTCCCGGGAAGGGAGGCCCGGGACAACACCACTAAAGCCCTAGACATACATTACTGGATGACCACCAATAACATCAAAGGTTTTTTCCTATCGTTGGATGCGGAGAAGGCGTTCAACAGGGTTGCATGGGACTATATGGAAGCCACTTTACACTCTATAGGCCTCCCACTCCAACTGATCCATATGATTATGGCTTTGTATTCCTCACCCACTGCGAAAATAAGAGTGAATGGGCACCTGTCGGACGCCTTCTCCGTCTCCAATGGAACGCGACAGGGCTGCCCCCTGTCCCCCTTAATCTTTATCCTCACGATGGAACCACTCCTTCGCAAACTCAAAGAAAACCCTAACATCAAAGGGGTGGAAATAGACCGTAAACAATTTAAACTTGCAGCCTATGCGGACGATGTCCTGTTATTCTTAACGGACCCAATCACCACTTTGCCTAACCTTCTTAAAGACCTTGCTATATTTAAATCTCTATCCAACTTGCAAATTAATCTAGCTAAGTCCAAAGCCCTTAACATCTCCTTATCCACCGACGTAGTCACCCTATGCACGCAGAATTTCCCTTTCAGTTGGGAAACCCAGGAAACCCAGGCCCTCACGTTAAAATACCCACCAAACTGACAGAGATCTATAAATTGAATTTCCTACCTATCCTAAATACTATACGAACAGACCTACAAAAATGGACCTCGGGGCCGTTTTCATGGTTTGGAAGGGCCAGACTGCTATACCTATTTCAGACTGTACCCATACAAATTCCCACGGCCTTCTTCTCCACCCTCAAAAGGCTCTGTAGAAATTTTATTTGGTCCTCCAAACAGCCCAGGTTAAACTGGAAAAGATTAACAAACCCCAAGCCACAAGGGGGATTAAACATTCCAGACATGCAAAAATACTACTGGGTGTGTCACCTAGCCAGAATTGTAGACTGGCACGCCAACAATACAAGCAAAGATTGGGTCTACATTGAGAACGCTTCCACCCCGCTACCGATATGCACGTTACCATGGATCAACCACAAAATAGTACCATCACAAGCCAAACTAAATCCATTCATCAACTCCACGTTAACAAATTTTACAGCAGCTTGCAAACCACTCAAATTGAAACCTTTCCCCGGCCCCATGACACCTCTGGAAAACAACCCAGAGTTTACCCCAGGAGTACACACTCTCTACCCGGCGACAGATCCCAACAGATCACGACTAAAGATACACCAAATGTTCCACAATGGACATTTCCTGACGTTTCATGCCCTTACCTCCACGTTTCCAGACTACCACATCCCCTTCCACAAATACTTGAAAATACGTCACTTTGTCTATAGCCTCAAACCCACGGTAGCCCTGCACAGAGATCTTACGCATTTTGAACTATTGTGTAACAATTCTGAACCCCAAAGACACCTCATCTCATCAATATATAAACTCCTATTTCCAACAGACGAACTCAAAACTGATGACTTAATTAGAAGATGGGAGCAGGACTTGAACATAGACCTCTCCGTAGAGGAGTGGCAGCGAGCTCTTTATCATATGCACAAAGGTTCATGCAACATATCAACTCAAGAAAATCGATACAAAATCTTTACAAAATGGTACAGGACCCCAGACAGGATTCACAGATATCAACCTGACTTCCCTCCCCTATGTTGGCGTTGCAAAGCATCGAGAGGCACACTACTCCACATATGGTGGGACTGCCCTCTTATCCAGAACTACTGGATTGACATCCACCGGTTGATTACTCAGATAACGACATTCACCCCTGACTTCACCCCGGCACAATATCTGCTCCACCATACCTCTCTCCCACAACGCACATATAGGAAATCACTGGTTCTACACCTCATCAACGCGGCAAACCTATGTGTCCCAGTACACTGGAGAACCACATCTCCCCCCACCATAACAGAATGGATTCAGCGGGTTGATAGGGTGGCTGAAATGGAAAGCCTTATTCACCAAACAGCAGATACACCAACCAAATACATGAACATCTGGGCTTGTTGGACCCACTTTAAATCGTCCCAAATACAGGTTAGTCCAACAACCCCCCACCCCACAGACTCAAGGGGTTCCGCAAACACACAAACGCCTGCATAAGTCCATAAACTAACACTTAACTACCATTACTTTCCGTCTCCCTCCCCCTCCCCCCTATCCCCCCCCCCACATCACTACATCACCTACACCCTAAAAACTTTAAATCTTCTGAGGTAATACAAACGTGACCCCATACGTAGGGGGGATAACACTACATCAGAACCAGTTCCCTGGCCTGAAGTATTGCACCACTGACTAACATTTTCAGGTACTCCTCCACCCGGGCACAGCTAGTGCCCATATGGGGGTGCTCGGGTGGGAGTGGAGATATTTCGGCTGGGAAAAATCTCAATTAGACGTGGTATCTTACACCATAGGGATACCTTAGACATAACGCAACTTTCACTCACGATTCTCATTCTATATGCATTGGGTTTATTTTATTTTTTATTATTAATATTTTTCAATTTTATTTTTATTCCGACTCCTATATACGGACCATAACAGGTTCATTATATGCCGATTCCTGCTGCCTTTAATGTTATGCTAAGTGATATATACAATAGCCAAATATGATGTAACTATCAACTTTACTCATTGCCAACATGTAACATGTGCATATATCTGTTTCACTTGTTATACTTTTGTGAAAACTTAATAAAATACTTTTTAAAAAAAAAAAACATTTAAAAACATTACAGATGCTTGAGAAACATGAGATTGACCATAAGCGAAAGAAGATTATATGTGAGTGTATAATGAATCTTGAGTTAATAATGAAATTGATTTAAATAGTTCAAATTTGAGATTAATTATAATAGTGTGATCATAAATTAATAATGAAATTAGTTATATATAATATTAATAAAGATTAAAAAACTGAAATGGAAATGACGGAGTGGACCACAACCAAACGAGAGACATTCTATGTTATGATAGTGTTGTAACAATTAACTGATAATTATTGCTATATGATTATTGCCATAACTATGAGTACTTACTTTAGTTGATGTGTAAACTAAAAAGAGGGGAGAGGGATTTCTGAATGAAAACTTAAATTATGATTATTATAGTAATGTTCTAATATCCAACAAGATTTTAATTTCTTACACAGAGTATGTGAACATATGAACCCATACCTACATGTGCTCACATACGCCAACATACCTCATATTATAAAATGCATATAAATTATAATGACACTATATGTACATAACCACACCATCTAATGGAAAGGCAAGGGAAATGGGGAAATTGGATGTCAATGCGTGTGTGGACACGCACTGGCAACCCCACATGTACGCACGCACATGCACTGGGGGGGGGGGGGGGAATGGGGGGGGAGAGGGAAGAGAGGGCCCAATGTTGTATCAGATCAAACTATTAACCTCTATTTTCTCATTTAAACCTCCGGGCGCGAGGGAATCCAAGGTGTATATCCAATATGTTTCCCTCTGGCAGAGACGTTTAAAACGCTCTGCCATTGGAAATGTACCGGGAATGGACTCTATGATCCACATCCTGAGGCCTGCAGAGGATTTTTCGTAAGGTTTTAAAAAATGTCGGGGACACTGTGTTTATCTTCTCCTCCCTCCACAAAGCGGCGATGTTCTCCAAATCTCTTCCTCAAAGTCCGTATGGTTCTCCCAACGTAATGTAGACCACAAGGACAAACAAGACAATAGACCACAGATTCTGTGGAACAGTTGAAAAAACTGGAAATTTCATTTTGAATTCCTTTTGGCCATGGTTGACATGTTTGCATGTCAAACACAGTGCCTTACGGCACTGGTACATGCCTACTAAGGGAATGAGGCATAACGTTTGTGTCAGTGAAGTGGAGTGGGATTTATACTTGCTAGGCGCTACCAAGTTTTTTTTATATTCCTGGCTTTTTTATACGAAAATTTTAGGTTTGACTGGGATAGTGGGTTGCAAATGAGGATCGTCAAGCAAAATGGACTATTGTTTACCCACTATACGTTCCATTTCCTTATGTTAGGTTTGTCACCCAGTTCCATACAAGACTGGTTGGACGGTGATATTGTTTGTATCTTTTGGCTGCACAGAATGGTTAGATAAGTAGAAATTGAAGGCTTTGTCTATGAGTGTTACTAGGGAAATCCTTCTCAATACATTTTTTTTTTTTTTTTAAGTGGGACCCTTGTTCAATACGGTGATGGGATCTGTGATGATGCAAAAA
This sequence comes from Lithobates septentrionalis, assembly GCA_037952835.1. NCBI lineage: Eukaryota > Metazoa > Chordata > Amphibia > Anura > Ranidae > Lithobates > Lithobates septentrionalis. The sequence continues at coordinate 159,617 of JBBDGP010003778.1, read as the reverse complement.
CGAGTTGCCAGCTGTGGGCTTAGTGTAGTTTTTGGCTAATATTTGGCCCTCATGGTGGAACAGTGTCAAATCGAGAAATGCCAATTGTTGAAAATCATGTTCTGAGGTGAAAGAGAGACTGTATGTGTTATTATTGCAATGATCTAAGTATTCGATGAACAGGGACTCTGGGCCATCCCAAATGACAATGATGTCATCTATATATCGCCCACAAAATATGATATGGGAGATATATAAATTATTGTGCCAGATATAATTGGCCTCCCAGAGTCCCATGGTCAGGTTGGCATAGCTGGGGGCAAAAGTTACCCCCGTAGCTGTGCCCATCACCTGTAGATAGAATTCGCCATCAAACTCAAAGTAGTTGTGTGTCAGACAGAATTCTGTAGCATCCAAAATGAATTTGACCTGCTCTGGGTTGAGTAAAGGATTACTGGAAAGGAAACTCGCTGAGACCTATGGAATGCGGAATGGGGGTGTATAATGAATTTGCAACGAGGGATGCCCACATGTAAATGGGTTCCCGAGTGTAATGGGCTAAACTGTTCAAGGTGTGTCTCATCTCTGATATAGGAAGGGAGGTTTTGTGCCAAGGGCTGTAAAAACTGATCGATGTATTGAGAAAATGAACTGGTTATCCATAGCTGCAACTATGGGCTTACCGGGTGGGTTGTTGATGCTTTTGTAAGTTTAGGGTATATGATAAAAAATATGGTGTAGAAAAGAAACCTCTTTTGAAAAAACAAACTCTTGTTTAGTGATGATGCCACCATCTTTGGCTTGTTTAATCAATGTGGTGTCTTCGGTTGTGAAATTAGGTAAAGGATCAGAGCAAAGCTTTTTATATGTGGTGGTGTCTGACAATAAGCGGCGGGTTTCTGTCAGGTAGTCTGCTCTGTTTTGAACCACTATCCTACCGCCTTTGTCAGCTATTTTAATGGCTAAATCATGATTTTCAGTTAAATCAGTAAGCGCTATTTTTTCATTGGGTGTTAGATTAGAATGATTAGAACCACTGGTACTGTATGTGTCTGTTGGCTTAGATTTTGAATATCGGTGTACACAACTTGATAAAAAAGTTTGCAGGTACGACCCTTTTGCATGCATCGGATTGAAAACTGATGTGGGCTTAAATTTACTGTGTTGTACTGGGGGTGACATTGAAGGGTGTTGTGTGAAGAGGGCTAAATCCTCATCATCATCACTAATATATAATTCTTCTAATATTTGGTCTGATGAATAAGTGGCTTCTAAGATGGTGATCTTCACGGATGAACCATTTGGAAAGCTTACTATATCTTTTTTGAATATTTAATGTTATAAGAGCGTTTCAACGTAAGGTTTCGAATGAAGCTTTGGAAGTCCTTGAACAGTGTAAATGAGTTGGGTAAGGATGAAGGAGCAAAATTGAGGCCTTGTTGCAATATAGAAGTTTCTGAACCAGAATACTTTAGTGTGCAGCAGCCAACCAAACCCCCCCCCCCCCCCCCCCCATATATACCTGAGCCTGATCTCGATCTAGCTATGCGCACAAGAGCATCTGCTCTCTACGCTCTCTCCCTCCTCATTGGCTGAGACACAGCAGCGGAAGCTATTGGTTCACAGCCAGTGAGCAGGGGGCGGAGCCGAGCGCCGCTCTCCAAAGCTAAAGTTCTGCTTTATACACAGGTATCCCTAAAAGATGAACTCTCGTAGGCAGATATAACTCTCATTAATGCATTCCTGTATTTATTTATTGCAGCATTTAAAAGTATTTTCACTATACAAATAGTGCAAGTCCCTGAATGTGACCTGGTATTGGCCTTTTGCTATCCCAGTACAGCAGGGCTGGAGTATGATTAAGAGCAGCAGCACAAGAAGCTCACACTGATATGAGTAAAGGGCAGAGTGACAGAGATGAGCACGTCACTGCTTCGTATCCTTTCACTGTCCAATCACAGGTGGCTCTAGGATGACCTGGGCTCAGAGGAAGTGGGTGGAATGATGCTGGCGATCAGACTGAGGACATCTAGCAGCAGAAAAAAAAAGTACTGTGGGGGAGATCTCTGAATTGAAGCTGAATATTGCAGCAAAAGCTGGGTTTCCTATTTTATCTTGGCTCCCTACTGTGTGTTGGTTTGGACTAAAATGCACAATGCCATTGTGCTGGCTATATGCATTGGCAGCCTATTCAAAACATTGCAATGCACCGCACTTGGTTACTACATGTTACCACAATGCAAAATGAGCCCTTACAGAGCTGTTGCAGGTGGAAGTGTTCATTTTGGGGGACAGATCACTTTTAAATTGAATTATGGAAAGTTGTATGGCAAGCATTGGTTGCTCTGGGGGTCTAAAAATTTTGTGTTTTTATTGTTTATTTTATTTTTTTTCTCCCCCAAGCAAAGCCTGTATGAAGCTTATTGCATTGGACGGTGTCTGAATATACTTCATTCTTCTCCCTCTTCTGTGTTCTCTTTAGATTATGTTGCTGGAGAACTGCATTCTGCTGCTGCTGGCCACGGATTTCCTGCAGGGGGCAGTGTGGAGTAATGTGAAGCTGCCTGTAGCTGTCATGTCGGGATTCCTGATTGGTGAGTGAATGAAGATTCGTCAGGGTCAGAATACATTTTGTCTTGTTAGCAGCGTAACAGCCACACAGCCCTGCTTCAATGGTGCTCTTTGTTAAAGTGAACCACAGTCATTATCTGCATTTTCTGGCATTTCCCATGCTTTGTATGTGAAATTGCTTTTAAATAACCACACAAATCCAACATTAGTATTCTAGCAGGTTTCTCACATTTGCATTTTTATTTTTTTTGCATCATTACTTTTGGCCATTCAGAGAAAAGTGACAGTCTCCTGAAAGCCCCTCCAACCATTCACCCCCAACAATATACACAGTGCCTTAAAAAAAGTATTCATACCCTTTGAAATTTTCCACATTTTGTCATGTTACAACCAAAAACGTAAATGTATTTTATTGGGATTTTATGTGATAGACCAATACAAAGTGGCACATAATTAGCGAGGTTGGAAGCCTAATCCCCAGTCAGGCGACCAGAAAAGTGGGGGCATATTGGACTATTACGGTACAGTAGATGTTAGTAACAATATAAAGCATATAACGGTAATAATAAAAATTATGGTTGATTTTATTGATGCAAAGGACAAGTGGCACATAATTGTGAAGTGGAAGGAAAATGATTAAATGGTTTTAAACATTTCTTACAAATATCTGAAAAGTGTGGCATGCATTTGTATTCAGCCCCCTTTACTCTGATACCCCTCTGATAACTAAAATATAGTGGAACCAATTGCCTTCAGAAGTCACCTGATTAGTAAATAGAGTCCACCTGTGTGTAATTTAATCTCAGTATAAATACAGCTGTTCTGTAAACCCCTCAGAGATTTGTTAGAGAACTTTAGTGAACAAACTGCTTTCTGAAGGCCAAGGAACACACCAGACAGGTGAGGGATAAAGTTGTGGAGAAGTTTAAAGCAGGGTTAGGTTATAGAAAAAATATCCCAAGCTTTGAACATCTCACGGAGACATGTTCAATCCATTATCCGAAAATGGAAAAGATTATGACACAACTGCAAACCTACCAAGACATGGCCGTCCACCTAAACTGACAGGCCGGGCAAGGAGAGAATTAATCAGAAGCAGCCAAGAGGCCCATGGTAACTCTGGAGGAGCTGCAGAGATCCACAGCTCAGGTGGGAGAATCTGTCCACAGGACAACTATTAGTCGTGTACTCCACAAATCTGACCTTTAAGGAAGAGTGGCAAGAAGAAAGCAATTGTTGAAAGAAAGCCGTAAGAAGTCTCGTTTGCAGTTTGTGGGAAGCCAGGTGCGGACACAGCAAACGTGGAAAAAGGTGCTCTGGTCAGATGAGACCAAAATTTTACTTTTTTAATTTTACTGCACCTCACCCTGAACACACCATCCCCACCATGAAACGTGGTGGCAAATTTTAAAGCATTGTGGGGATGCTTTTCTTCAGCAGGGACAGGAAAGCTGGTCAGAGTTGATGGGAAGGTGGGTGGAGCCAAATACAGGGCAATCTTAAAAGAAAACCTGTAAGTCTGAAAAAGACTTGAGACTGGGGTGGAGGTTCACCTTTCAGCAGGACAACAACTCTAAACATACAGCCAGAGCTGCAATAGAATGGTTTTAATTCAAAGCATATGCATTTGTTAGAATGGCCCAGTCAAAGTCCAGACCTAAATCCAATTGAGAATCTGTGGCAAGACTTGAAAATTGCTGTTCACAGATGCTCTCCATCCAGTCTGACAGAGCTTGAGCTGTTTTGCAAAGAATGGGAAAAAATGTCACTCTCTAGATGTGTAGAGCTGGTAGAGACATCCCCAAAAAGACTTGCAGCTGTAATTAATGTAATTTCTACAAAGTATTGACTGAATAAAAATGCATCCCAATTTTAGGAGGGAAGTTTAAGAAAAATTTTAAATAAAGAACTTTGAAGCAAGATTAGGGTCACAGCTCATCAATGCACCCTGCTCAGTGCCCATCTGCAGCTTATAAATTGACCAACAATGCAGCCTATTCAGTGTCCATCTGCAGCCTCACCTTTCCCATCATTGCAGCCTCACCAGTGTTGGATTATGCCTGCTGTCTCCGAGGTAAGAGGAGGTGTGAGCGCCGCTGAATTACACAGAGCCGCGATCTCCTGTGTACCCGGCGCTCCGTCACTCACAGCCATGCCTCCTGGCCCTACTCGTATATGATAGACAGAACAGTGGGCCAAATGCGGGGCCAGGAGGCGTGGCTGTGAGTGACGGAGCGCCGGTTGCACAGGAGATCACGGCTCTATGTAATTCAGCTGCGCTCGCTCCTCTTCCCTCAGAGACAGCAGGGATTGGTATACAACATGCACCCACGATTACGCCGATAAATATGGTATTTGTAAAAATAATTGAAAACTATTTGACATTTTCCTTCCACTTCACAATTATGTGCCCCTTTGTATTGGTCTATCACATAAAATCCAAATAAAATACATTTACATTTTTGGTTGTAACATGACAAAATGTGGAAAATTTTTAAGGAGTATGAATACTTTTTCAAGGCACTGTACCTGCCAATTCTTGCTCCGACTGAGTCCTGGCTTCCTTGATCTCGCGGAGCGAGGCTTCCAGGTTTGGGAGAGCATGTGACCTCCCTCATGTGATGGTTGTCTAACTTCCGTAGCCAATTGCAAGGCCCTGAACACAGTCACCTGGGGGGAGGGGGTTGATGTCATCCACTCAGGTAAGCTCCAATGCCAGGATGAATTTCTGCAACAGGGAGCGTGGGTTGGTGAGTATAACTTGGGGTTGTCGGGAGGCACTATCACTTCTCCCTAAATCGATGGGTGACTGTCTCTTTTAAAGAAAACCTGCGGGAATAAGAACATGGGAGCTGCCTTTACGGAATTTTTAAGGATATAAGTGTGTGATCATTGTTATACTTGCAATATGTATGTCAAGTGTCCTGACTTTTTACTGGCTGCATGCTTGTTCCTAGACACGGCTAAACAGCAAGTTGTAACTGCAATTCTAACCTCCTCCAGGCACCCTCAGCTTCTTATTCTTTCTCTAAAGAGAATCTGCAGGAATAAAAACAAAGGAGCTGCCTTTATGGAATTTTCCAAGATACAAGCTTGTGGCCATCATTATACTTGCAATATGTATAACTGTCCTGACACTTTACTTGCCACATGCTTGTTCCTAGACAGTGAACACAAGCGGCTAATCCGCTTTTACGTTTTTTATCTGCATTTCTAATCTCTGCCAAGCACCCTCAACTTTTTTTTTTCTTCTTTTCTTTTCTCTTTTTCTTCTTTCTTTTTCTTTTCTCTTTTTCTTCTTTCTTTTTCTTTTTTTCACTTTTTCTTTCTCGTCCTAAATACAGATTGTCCATGCGTTTTGGGACGTATTTGGTTCACAGTCAGAGAGGATTACTAATACTGCGCAACACAAAATACTGTTGACAACACAAAGCATGTTTGACTCATAGAACGTATTAGGGTTGTCCCGATACCGATACTAGTATCGGTATCGGCACTGATACCGAGCATTTGCCCAAGTACTTGTACTCGGGCAAATGCTCCCGATGCCTCCCCCGATACCTGTACAGTCAGCTGTGATCGGCGCGTGGGGGAGTTACAAAATTCTCCCCCCACCGGCATTCAGCTGCTTTAGTGACATACAGCGGTGATCGCTCACAGCTGACTGTCACTGCATCCTCCTCCATGCCCCCTCCTTTCCTCTGTGCCTCTCCGCTGTCCCCCTCCGTTCCTCTCTCCTTATCTGTCCCTCTCAGCTGTCCCCTCCGTTCTGCTCTTATCTGTCCCCTCCGTTCTGCTCTTATCTGTCCCCTCCGTTCTGCTCTCCTTATCTGTCCCCTCCGTTCTGCTCTCCTTATCTGTCCCCTCCGTTCTGCTCTCCTTATCTGTCCCCTCCGTTCTGCTCTCCTTATCTGTCCCCTCCGTTCTGCTCTCCTTATCTGTCCCCTCCGTTCTGCTCTCCTTATCTGTCCCCTCCGTTCTGCTCTCCTTATCTGTCCCCTCCGTTCTGCTCTCCTTATCTGTCCCCTCCGTTCTCCCCCTCAGTTCCTCCGTCCTCCCCCTCCTCCTTCCTTTGTGTATGGATAGAGTCAGCTGACTCTGTCCATTCACATAACTGAAACATTGTAATCTTCTGTGATTACGATGTGTCAGTTTATGAATGGAGAGAAGCTGCGGTCTTCTCTCCATTCATTCTCAGTGCAGCTGACGCTGCAGAGAAAGGGACTGGGGAATCTCTATCCTCTGTCTCTTTCTCTGTCTCAAGGGGGAGATATCAGAGGTCTGTTAAGACCCCTGATATCTCACCAAAGCCCCCCAAAAGGGCTGATTAAAAAAAACAAAAAAAACAATAAAGAATAAAAGAAATATTATTGTAAAAAATAAAAATTGTAAAAAAAAAAAAAATAACACACACATACAACGTTCACCCCCCCCCCAAAAAAAAAAAAAGCAAGCACTGTTAAAAAAATAAAAAAATAAATAAAAAAAAAACGACTGTCACGTGACATTAAAAAAAAAGTATCGGTAATCGGTATCGGCGAGTACTTGAAAAAAAGTATCGGTACTTGTACTCGGTCCTAAAAAAGTGGTATCGGGACAACCCTAGAACGTATGTTCTTTTGAGTTCAAACTATTTGGTAAGCTTACATCTGTCTCGGTGGAGGTTTTTGCTGCAATGGTGTTCTTAGCCCCTCTTCTGTTTAAATATCGGATTGGATGTTTAACCACTTCCCGCCCGGCCTATAGCGGATTGACGGCCGGGCGGTGGTTGTGTTATCCTGACTGGGCGTCATATGACGTCCTTCAGGATAACATGCCGCCGCGCGCCCGCAGGGGCGCGCATCGCGGCGATCGGTGGATCGGTGTGTCAGTCTGACACACCGCTACACCGATCTTGGTAAAGAGCCTCCGGCGGAGGCTCTTTACCACGTGATCAGCCGTGTCCAATCACGGCTGATCACGCTGTCAATAGGAAGAGCCGTTGATCGGCTCTTCCTCACTCGCGTCTGACAGACGCGAGTAGAGGAGAGCCGATCGGCGGCTCTCCTGGCAGGGGGGGTCTGCGCTGATTGTTTATCAGCGCAGCCCCCCCGCAGATCACCACACTGGACCACCAGGGATCGCCACTAGGACCACCAGGGAAGGGAAACATGTGGATGGCCAGGTATGTACCCCATGGCCATCCACATGTGCCCAGTCAGTGCCAAATCTGTGCCAATCAGTGCCCACAAATGGGCACTGATTGGCACAATTATGTTGCAGTGATGCCCAGCAATGCCACACTTAGGGGCATCACTGCCATCAATCAGAATCATCAGTGCCACCCATCAGTGTCCATCGGTGCCACCTGTCAGTGCCCATCTGTGCCCATCTGTGCCCACCTATCAGTGCCCATCCGTGCCCATCTGTGCCAACTATCAGTGCCACCCATAACTACCCATCAACGCCACCTACGAGTGCCCATTAATGCCACCTACAAGTGCCCATCAGTGCCGCCTATCAGTGCCCATCGGTGCCACCTATCAGCGCCCATCAGTGCCACCTACCAGTGCCACCTATCAGTGCCCATTAGTGCCACCTATCAGTGCGCATCAGTGCCACCTATCAGTGCCCATCATCAGTGCCCGTCAGTGCCACCTCATCAGTGCCACCTCATTGGTGCCACCTCATCGGTGCCCATCAGTGCCGCCGTATCAGTGCCCGTCAGTGCAGCCATATCAGTGCCCGTCATTGAAGAAGAAAACGTACTCATTTACAAAAAATTTTAACAGAAACAAAGAAAAACGTGCTTTTTTTCAAAATTTTCTGTCTTTTTTTATTTGTTGCGCAAAAAATAAAAACCGCAGAGGGGATCAAATACCACCAAAAGAAAGCTCTATTTGTGGGAACAAAATGATAAAAAATTTGTTTGGGTACAGTGTGGCATGACCGCGCAATTGTCATTCAAATTGTGACAGCGCTGAAAGCTGAAAATTGGGCTGGGCGGGAAGGTGTCTAAGTGCCTGGTATTGAAGTGGTTAAGCAGTGATTTAGAACTTTTTTTTCTACTCCATCAACACTGTGGATCGTTCATTTTTCACGGACACATTTATTTGCAATTTTCCTTTTTCACCATCCCTTTTTTGCAATATTTCATCTTCAGTTATTTATATGTGTGGAATTTTGGGATTTATTCAATTATTTTTTTGCACATTGTATTATGCCGCGTACACACGGTCGGACTTTTCGGCTACAAAAGCCTGACAGCCTGTCCGACAGACTTTCGACGGACTTTCGACATACTTGCGGCAGACTTTCCAACGAACGGACTTGCCTACATACGATCACACAAAAGTCCGACGGATTCGTACGTGATGACGTACACCGGACTAAAATAAGGAAGTTGATAGCCAGTAGCCAATGGCTGCCCTAGCGTGGGTTTTTGTCCGTCGGAGTAGCACACAGACGAGCGGATTTCTGGGTCCGACGTAGTTACGACGTAAAGATTTGAAGCATGTTTCAAATCTAAAGTCCGTCAGATTTGCGACTGGAAAAGTCCGCTGAAAGTCCGGGGAAGCCCACACACGATTGGATTGTCAGCAGTATTTTGTCCGTCGGACTTTTGTAGACGAAAAGTCCGACCGTGTGTACGCGGCATTAATTATCCCCTTTATAGGGTCACATATCAAGTCCTTTACGGTCATTATTTGTGATATACATACACGTACGGTTAAGTTTGGTTCAGCCAATTTTTTTAAACACTTTAGCGATACACTTAGTTACCTTCCCTTTCTTTTTTGGTATACCAAGTCTGCAAAATCCCCAGACAAGCTTTAGGCAGGCCATACTTACATTATTCAGTTTTTTCATTCAATCAGTGGGTTGAATGAAAGAACTGACTCTATTTCCCCATCCCACATTCAAGGTGAATGGGGGAAGTATCCCTGCTGAGCTATAATATTCTGACAGCAGGGAGTATTTCCCACCATCAGAATACACTAATCAGTACTGATGGCTATAGCCGGCAGCACTGATTTGACCATGAAAAATTACCACAGGTCGGGAAGAACCACCCTGGCCACACATGATTTGAAATTTAGCCAGTCCCTGCTGAACCAGCAGAATTCCAATCCATGTGTGGCCGGCTTTACTCTGTATGATGGTGTCCCCACCTGAAAATTAAACTTTGCAAACAGTTAGACAGCTCGCATTCCAAATGCCTAGGTGCAGGAGGTAGTGTCCCAGGGCTTCAAATTTAAGTTTTGCTCCCTGCCCACTCTTCATTTCCTCACCTACAGCCTTCCTGTGTCTCCACATAGACAATCAAATTGTCATTCTGGATCAAAGTTTATTTTCCCCAGTCCCTGTGGCAGAACAATTTTAGGTGTTTTTACTTTCCCAAACTGAAAGGGAGAGGTGCACTCAATCTTGGATCACAAAGTTCTGAATGTTTGTTTAAATTTGAGCCCAAAAATTCCCAATTCTAATCCACCAGATCTGTCATCACCTTGCTCCACCAGAGATCTTTTTTGGTTTAGGTGGACAAACGCTTGCTGGTGCTCCTCTTTCCAGCAAATCCTCAATTTCTGCATTTTCGTTGTAGGGTCCACAACACTACCAGTTCATGGTCTTTCCCTTGGGCCTTTCCTCTGCACCTCGGGTCAGCGAAGACTCTGACAGACAATGTTGCCTCCTAACTGTCGGGTGAATGCTGAAACCCAGGTGAATAATGAACCTTCACACACAGTGGCTTGAATCGGCCCAGTTAGGAGTACCTTGATCTGGTTCTTGTCATATCTCGCTTTCCTGGGAAAAACTTTTCAAACCATCTGTTCATGGGTTTTAAACTGAAGAAGCTATCTGACTCCCTACTTCTGTGGAGTCTTGGGGCTGATACTGGCTTCCTTAAGGGTGGTTCTTTTTTACCCAATTTCACTCCAGACATTTGCAACACACAATTCTGCTGTTGTCCTGTCTCTGAACATCAGGGAGGAACCAGAATTTATATTGCTACAAGAGAGCAGATTCTGACCTGGGTAGATTATTATAATAATATAATAATAAAATCTTCCAGCCAGCTATGTACATTCCAGGCATAGACAATTGGCAAGCAGATTTCCTTGGCCTGCAGCACTTGGAACCAGGAGAGTTGTTTCTTCACCCAGGTGTTCAGGAGCCATGTCACCAGTAAGGGATGCCGAATGTGGACCTCCAGGTTCAACAACAAGCTGGATAGTATTGTATCCAAGTACAGGGACCCCTATTGGAAGCAGTGGGGGCACTGGTGGCTCTCTGGGATTATTACACCCTGATCTCTGCATTTCCTTCCTTGAAATGTAATTGTCTGCTCTACAGGATGGAGATAGAGGGCATTTCAGTTGTCCTCATTACTCTGCACTGGCCGAGTAGAGTGTCCTACACTGACCTACACTGACCTGGCATTGCTAGCTTTTGGGATCTGTCCCAAGAACCAGTTTTTCGTTCTGGCATTATTGGCATGGCTGTTGAAGCCTATGTTCTAAAAAACATGGGTATCTGAGTGATTCTTACAATGCTTAGTTTACTTTCCGCAAGGTCTACATTCCTCAGAAACTTCTCCATTGGACAAATTCTCTCTTTCTTGCAGCTAGGTTTGGACTAATGTTTGGCTTTCAACAATATCAAGGGTCAGGTGTCTGCCCTTTCCATTCTTTTTCAAAGATAGATGGCCTCTCACTTTTGTACAGGGGGTCTCCCATTTAACTTTCCCCATCTGTTTCCAAGTGATTTTGTGGGATCTGAATCTTGTTTTTTTTTTTTTTTTGCACTTCAGAAACCGCCATTTGAACCAATTCAAGACTTTCCTCTCTCTACCTTCACCCAAAAGGTGGTTTTCTTTGTAGCCATCACCTCTGCAAGGCTAGTATCTGAACTGGTCTGATGGCCTTATCTTGCAAGGAACCCTTTTTTGTTTTATATAGGGAGAAGGTGGCATTAAGGCTTGGGACTTCCTTTTTTTTTTATTTTTTTTTTTTATATATAAGTCATGGGTCACAGAGTCAGGTTAATATTCATTACCTACTGGGTTATACTCTATCTCCAGGTGAATGGACACTGGTAGATCAAAGGTCTTCAGACAGGAAGTGATCCCCCTATATAACCCCTCCCACACAGGAAGCACTTCAGTTTTTTACCAGTGTCTGCAAGGTGAATGGCACGGTTTGTTTGAGCTCTCTGAGCTCTAGGTCTCTAGTCTCACAAACGGTTCCTAAATGAGTCAAGGGATTGACCGATCGGATCCATTTGACACAGGCTTTATATGCTTAGATAAATGGTACCCAAGCCTCGCAATGAAGACTCAAGATCCTGCAAGGTTTTGCATGTGATGCAGCCTCCGGCGTTGAACCCTGCGAAGTGGAATCCTGGACACCACAGTGCAAAGGCATTCCTGCAGGGTGCTGTACAGGTCCAAGGGAGTGGACCCTAAACATGAAAAGGGTACCCAGTCCTTGAAGGTTCTCAAGTGACAGAAACCCGCCGTGAAGTTTGGGCTCTTATTTTCTAAGCTGCCCTGCGCCTGGACTGGTAAGTGAAACCCCTTTACTTTTATTGTGGAGTGATTGTAACAATCAGTCAAGCTAGCTAGAGGCTGAATACCTATGTGCGGTGACCATACGGGGGAGTTTTGGGCTAGCTGTGGGTGTTTGCAAAGTGTACTTTTTTTTTCTATTTAGCTGTTTCTTACCTGTATGATGACGGTGCGCCATTTCGCCTTGGTTCACCGTGGCGGCCATGGCGCACGTGCATTCTCAAAAGCGCCGCTGGATTTAGCAGTTTTGTTCGGCGGCCATGCCACACATGAGCAGTAGCCTTTATCTGGGCGCACGAGGATTTGCGTCATACGCAAATGCAGCCATGCTCGTTCAGGACAACACAAACAGAACGTTCTGGCGCACACCAAGCTTATTTAAGCTGTACAGGCCAAGCATGCGGTGCTTCCAGAGGGCCGCTGTGGGACACAGAGCAGGCTCTGAACAGACACTTGCAGTGGTTCATTCTTTCCTAACCGGGTTACGAGAGTCACCAAGTGTTGCTTGGCAGGCTAAAGGTGCTTAGCAGGATTGTTACATAGGGGCTTGGGAGCCCTATTAAAGAGTCTCCCTTCTGAGGTGTTTTAACACTACACCCAAGTACTCTCTTTTTGTGGCGGGTAAATGTCTGCAAAAAAGAGGAGCGGGACTAACACTATAGGGAAGGGCACACCGATGTCATCAGTAGTTCCTGATGAACCTAGTCATATCCCTAGTGTTGTATCCCCTGAAAGACCAGAGGCTTCTGGGCAATCTGAGCCGCTGCACCTATCTGGTATTGTGCCTACAGTCAACGCTGCTGCTTCACCCTTTATCACTAAGGATGAACCGTCCTGGGCCCTAGCTAGAGCACAGGATTGCTGGAATGATTGCCTCCATCCCGCAGGGTAGATGGAAACGTGACAGATCCCCCTCCCCGGAGCCTCCTAGTCTAGAGTAGGAATGGGTTGAGGATGGGGAAGAGCTTAAAGCTCAGGACTCTGTGAGTCTCCTTCCGAGCAATATGGACAAGAAGATATCTCAGTCGCAGAGACTTTTGATCCTGACTCTGACCGAAATGGTTCGTTCTGCCTTTAAGTTGCCTCTTGCAGAGGTGACAGCCCCCCTGGTCCTCTTTTGGGATCCCTGAGGCCTGGAGGTTGGAACAGGTGGTGTATGCTGACATCTCCTGACATGATTTTTGTTCCACCTAAGAGGTTTTCCCTTTTTTATCCCATTAATGAAAAGTTCATTAAAAATGGAGCATGCCAGCAGTAAATGTAGCAGTCTCTTCCTTAACCACAAGTTAAAAATAGTATGTTTTTTTTTTTTTTTTTGCTAGAAAATTACTTGGAACCCCCAAACATTGTACTTTCTTTTCTTGGACATCACGGGACACAGAGCCACAGTAATTACTGATGGGTTATAGGGTATCACTAGGTATTGGACACTGGTCACACCCTAATCAGGAAGTTCAACCCCCTATATAACCCCTCCCCTTCCAGGGATACCTCAGTTTTTACACCAGTGTCTTAGGTGTTGGACGTGCAAAGATGTCCTGTGCTGAAGCTCCAAAAGGAATATCCCAAAGATCCTATACTGGGGCAAGCCAGGCGACCGGATCCATTCAAAGTGTCTTTTCATGGCCGAATTGAATGGTACCCGGGCCTCGTGTCCGAAGAAACGAGGTTTTACCTGTAACGCTTCTCTTTTTAGAGAGCTGGACCCGCGGATCAGAAAATGGCTTTAAACTTCCTAATTTCTGGCGAGGTGCTTTACAGGCCCAGAACTGAAGGATCCCCCTACTGATGGGGGCCCCAGTCTCTGACGGTTTTTCACAAACGGAGCCCACCGTGAGAGGCGAAGCCTGGGTCTGTGTAAACTGAACCCTGCGGCCTGGATAAGGTAAGAGGAGATTCCACAGAATTTTAAATTCTAGTGGCTCTTCTCCTTTAAAGTGTATGCATACTGTGCCTATTGTGACCACCGGGGGCGGCCAAGAGCACAAACCTTCTCATGCTTGATCTGTCTCAGCGTCCGCTGCACAGGCTCTTCCTCCAGCTCCAAAGGTAGATGGTGGGGGGTTTTCCCTGCTGGGATGGTCCCCCCAGGCTAGGGAAAGGCTCAGGTAGGCTGTAAGGCGGGTGAGACCGCACTGTCACAGCCGCTACCGCGCCGCCACCGAAGCCGCATTGCGATGCAGGGCCCATCACTACCGGCCTCCTCCTTATTCCCCCAACCCCAGCCTCCCTTCAGGCTTGTCAGAAAGGGTCGGCTCGCGCGGGAAGCGCTCGTTTTTCAAAAACGAGGGGGGGGGGCGGGGCGTCAGCACAGCGTCAGCGTGCCCAGACGCCCACATTGCCTGAAAGCATGGCTATTTAAAGCACACTGTATAGGTGCTCTGAGCTTTGGAGAGACACAGAGCTGACAGTCGCATGTAAGGTGGGACACAGGCATTCCCCTAGGCTGCATTCACTAAAGAACACCGGATTGGGCATTTGGTAGCAAGGCTTTTAGCCAGACTACATCGCTCAGCAGTCAGTGTTCGTTTTTGATACCTCACACCTTGTTGCTTTGCACTATGGGTAGAAGAGGTTCAAGCACCCCTAGAACCAGAGGCACTAGGGGGTCTCGTTCAGGTTCTGAGGACCCCCTGTCTGCTACACCATCCCCTCCTGAGGGACCAGGGGCAGCTGGATAGGGAGAGCCTTTGGGGTTAGGGGCTACATCTGCTGCCGGCACTTCAGCCCCTGTGTACATTACACAAGAAGTTTTTTCCTCAACCATTTCTGGATTAGAGAAAAAACTAATGGCCGCGATTACATCTTCACTGAGTGGAAGAAAACGCACAAGGCCTTCCTCTGCTCCCCAAGACCCTCAGTCAGAGGAGCTCTGGGATAAAGGAGATGAATCCCTTTCAGAGGATCAGGATGGGACAGATGATTCCTCTTCGGAGGATTCAGGTGGAAAGGGACCCTCTGCGACTTCCCAAGAGGAGAAAGTCTTAGTGCAGATCCTCACTGGTTTGGTCCGCTCCACATTTAAGTTGCCCATACCTGAAACTACTACAGAAACCTCTTCTGCTTTGGGGTCACTGAAACCTTTCCAAGCAGCACATGCTTTTCCTGTTCATAAATTACTTGAAAAGCTGCTTTACTCTGAGTGGGATCACCCAGATAAGCGATTTCTTCCGCCGAAAAAGTTTTCTACACTTTATCCTATGGAAGAAAAGTTTATTAAGAGGTGGGGAATACCGGCCATTGATGCGGCCATTTCCTCTGTAAATAGTAATCTGACTTGTCCTGTAGACAACGCTCAGATGCTCAAAGATCCTGTGGATAAAAAGATGGACTTCTTATTGAAAGATGTGTTCTCTTTAGCAGGATCAGTGGCCCAACCTGCAGTAGCAGCGATTGGAGTCTGTCAATACTTAAGAGACCATGTTAAGCAGGTCATCAAAGTATTGCCTGAACAGCAGGCCCAGGGGTTTGCTAACCTTCCTGCGGCTTTATGTTACGCTGTTGACGCCATTAGAGATTCTATCGTGCAAACCTCTCGCCTCTCGCTTGGGTTGGTGCATATACGTAGAATCTTATGGTTGAAAAACTGGTCAGCCGAAGCACCATGTAAGAAGCTTCTGGCTGGTTTTCCCTTCCGTGGTGAAAGGTTGTTTGGAGAGGACTTGGATAATTGTATCAAGACGATCTCCTGTGGGAAAAGCACTCTCTTACCTGATAAGAAGAAGAGTAAGCGTCCCTCTTTTAAACGGACTCTTTCCCCAGCGCCAGGGGCATCAGCCTCCAGGCAGTCACGACGGTCTCCTCCGTCTGGGACAAGAAACAAGAGTCGACCCCAGGGACACAAGAAATCCTGGGGGAAAAGGTCTTCTAAGCAAGACACTAAGACCTCTTCATGAAGGGGCGCCCCGCTCGCTCGAGTGGGGGGAAAGACTGCTGCAGCTCTCAGGGCCCTGGCAGAAGGACTTCCAGGACAGATGGGTAATCTCCATGGTAACCTTAGGGTACAGACTGGAGTTCCAAGAATGTCCCTCTCCTCGTTCCCTCAGATCAGGTGTTCCCAGAAAACCAGAAGAGAAGCAGTAGCTCCTTCTAGCGATAAAGCGACTTTGGTCGCAAGAGGTCATTGTGGGGGTTCCCACAAAGGATCAAGGATTGAGACTCCGTTCCAATCTTTCTATGGTCCGAAAGCCAAATGGGGACGACAGACCCACTTTGGATTTGAGAGATCTGAAATGATTCCCAAGGATGCAGTCCTTTTGTTTGGAATCAATTCAGACAGTAATCTCCGTCCTGCAGGGAGGAGAATTTCTGATATCAATAGGCATCAGAGATACAGGCCTATATGTGCCCATTTTTCCTGCTTAACTGAAGTGTCTGCAGGCAAAGATCACTGCTCTAAGGGAGCTGATTCTGACAGTCAGGGCCAAGAAGGGTCTTTCTGTCCGCCTTTGTATGAAGCTGCAGGGGAAGATGGTGGCTTCATTCGAAGCAGTTCCCTATGCGCAGTTCCAAGCAGAACTGTTGCAACACAGTATTCTGTTGACCTGGAACAGGAAGGTGCAGGCATTAAACTTTCCAATGCACCTATCGCATGCGATGCGTCAGAGCCTCAGCTGATGGCTCATACCCGAAAACCCACAGAAGGGGAAATCCTTCCTACCGGTTGCCTGGGATCCTCTTGCAGGCAGGACGGATGCGTTGGTGATTCCGTGGCATCGGCTCTCACCGATTTATGCATTCCCTCCCATTCTGCTACTGCCACGGCTCCTTCGCAGACTCAGGCAAGAAGGGAAGTCTGCACTTCTGGTGGCCCCCGTTTGGCCCAGAAGAACCTGATAAGCAGAAATAGCAGGGATGATGGCGGGTTCCCGGTGGACCCTACCGATACACTCAGACCTGTTAGCTCAAGGTCCGGTGTTCCAGCCTGCCTTACAAATGCTAGATTTGACGGGTGGGCTATTGAATCCCACGTTCTGGAAAATCGTGGGCTTTCAGGTCCTGTCATATCTACCTTGATCAATGCAAGGAAGCCAGCTTCCAGGATGATTTATCATAGAGTCTGGAAAGCTTATGTATCCTGGTGTGAATCCAGAGGTTGGCATCCCAGGAAATATGTCATAAGTAGAATTCTGGATTTTCTACAATTAGGATTAGAGATGAAGCTGGCCTTGAGTACCATCAAGGGCCAGGTGTCGGCCTTATCGGTGTTGTTTCAACGGCCGCTTGCTTCGCATTCTCTGATCCGAAACTTTATACAGGGGGTGATGCGTCTTAATCCTCCGGTTAAGGCGCCCCTAAACCCCTGGGACTTGAACTTGGTTCTATCGGTGTTACAAAAACAACCTTTTGAACCAATACGTCAGATTCCTTTGGTCTTACTGACGAGGAAACTAATTTTCCTGGTAGCTATCTCTTCTGCTAGAAGAATATCAGAAATAGCAGCTCTTTCCTGTAAAGAGCCTTACTTGATTATACACAAGGATAGAGTGATACTGCGCCCTCATCCTAGTTTTTTACCGAAGGTGGTTTCAGATTTTCATCTAAACCAAGACATTGTGCTACCTTCCTTTTTTCCAGAACCTTGTTCTTCGGAAGAAAGGTCATTACATTCTTTGGATGTAGTAAGAGCAGTCAAGACCTATCTGGAGGCAACTGCTCAGATTCGCAAGACGGATGTCTTGTTCGTGCTGCCGGAGGGTCCCAATAGAGGACAGGCAGCGTCAAAAGCGACCATTTCTAAATGGATTCGACAGTTGATTATTCAAGCTTACGGTTTGAAACAGAAGATTCCTCCGTTTCAGATCAAGGCACATTCCACAAGGGCTATTGGTGCTTCTTGGGCAGTGCATCACCGGGCCTCTATGGCTCAGATCTGCAAGGCCGCAACCTGGTCTTCAGTTCATACATTCACCAGATTCTATCAGGTGGATGTAGGAAGGCATGAGGATATCGCCTTTGGGCGTAGTGTGCTGCAGACAGCGGTACAGGGTCCTCAGGTCTGATAGCACCCTACTTGGTTGTGATTTCCCCCCCCCTCAGTTGGCATTGCTTTGGGACATCCCATCAGTAATTACTGTGGCTCTGTCTCCCGTGATGTCCGAGAAAAGAAAATAGGATTTTTTATTACAGCTTACCTGTAAAATCCTTTTCTTTCGACGGACATCATGGGACACAGAGGTCCCGCCCCTCTTCTAATACACCTATACTGCTTTGCTACAAAACTGAGGTATCCCTGGAAGGGGAGGGGTTATATAGGGGGTTGAACTTCCTGATTAGGGTGTGACCAGTGTCCAATACCTAGTGATACCCTATAACCCATCAGTAATTACTGTGGCTCTGTGTCCCGTGATGTCCGTCGAAAGAAAAGGATTTTACAGGTAAGCTGTAATAAAAAATCCTATTTTTTTTTTCTAACACCCTAGAGAATAAAATGGCGGTCGTTGTAATACTTTGTCACACCGTATTTGCGCAGCGGTCTTACAAGCGCCCTTTTTTTGGAAAAAATATACTTTTTTTTTTTTTTTTAACTAAAAAATAGGACAACAGTAAAGTTAGCTCAATGTTTTATTTATATTGTGAAAGATAATGTTACGCCGAGTAAATTGATACCCATGCCATGTCATGCTTCAAAATTACGCTTGTGGAATGGCGACAGACTTTTACCCATAAAAATCTCCATAGGCGGCATTTAAAAAATTCTACAGGGTGCATGTTTTGAGTTAGAGGAGGTCTAGGGCTAGAATTATTGCTCTCACTCTACCGATCGCGGTGATACCTCACATATGGGGTTTGAACACCGTTGTCATATGCGGTGTATGCGTTCGCTTCTGCATGCGAGCTCGGTGTGACGGGGCGCATTTAAAAAAATAATTATTTTTTTTCTTATTTATTTTACCTTTTTTATTTTTACTGTTCTTTAAAAAAAAAATTGTGTCACTTTTATTCCTATTACAAGGAATGTAACCATCCCTTGTAATAGGAAAAAAAGCATGACAGGATCTCTTAAATATGAGATCTGGGGTCAAAAAGACCTCAGATCTCATATTTACACTAAAATGCAATAAAAATATTTTTGTCATTTAAAAAAATGGCCCTTTTAAGAGCTATGGGTGAAAGTGACGTTTTGACGTCTCTTCCGCCCTGCAATGTTATGGAGACGGGTGGAGGCCATCTTCCCCTCACTTGTCTCCATACCCAGCAAGGGAGAAAATCCGATCGCCTCCGCCGCTGCCGACGGCTCCGGTAAGCGGCGGAGGGCACCGTAGCGCGGCAGGAAGGGGGGCCTCTCCCGCCGCCGATAAAAGTGATCTCGCGGCGAATCCGCTGCAGAGACCACTATTATTGGAAAGCAGAGCCGGCCGAAGAAGGGGATATTCCTCTTAAAAGTTAGTGCGTATATCGGCGTGTGGCGGTCCGTAAGTGGTTAAACTTGTCCGGTAGATAACGCACAAGGTTTAAAAGACTCTGTTGACAAGAAATTGGAGTCATTATTAACCACTTAAGGAACGGGCCTCGTTTTAGATTTGTTGTGTTACAAGTTAAAAAAAGTTGTTTTTTTTTGCTAGAAAATTACTTAAAACCCCCAAACTTTATAAATTTTTTTTTTCTAACACCCTAGAGAAAAAAAATGGCGGTTGTTGCAATACTTTGTCACACCGTATTTGTATTTGCGCATCGGTCTTACAAGCGTACTTTTTTTTTAAAAATACTCTTTTTTTGAATTAAAAAATAAGACAACAGTAAAGTTAGCCCAATTTTTTTTTATATTGTGAAAGATAATTGTTACGCCGAGTAAATTGATACCCAACATGTCATGCTTCAAAATTGCGCCCACTCGTGGAATGGCGACAAACTTTTACCCTTAAAAATCTCCATAGGCGACATTTTAAAGATTCTGCAGGTTGCATGTTTTGCGTTAGAGGAGTTCTAGGGCTAGATTTATTGCTCTCGCTCTACCGATCGCGGAGATACCTCACGTGTGGTTTGAATACAGTTTTCGTATGCGGGCGCTACTCACGTATGCGTTCGCTTCTGCACGCGAGATCGGCAGGACAGGGCGCAATTAAATTTTATTTTCTTTTTTGTTATTTATTTTACCTTTTTTATTTTTTATTTTTACACTGTTTTTTAAAAAAAAAAAATTGTGTCACTTTTATTCCTATTACAAGGAATGGAAACATCCCTTGTAATAGAAAAAAGCATGACAGGACCTCTTAAATATGAGATCTGGGGTCAAAAAGACAAAAAAGAAAAAAATAATTTTGTCATTAAAATTTTTTTTTTTTTATAAAAATGGCCCTTTTAAGAGCTATGGGCGGAAGTGACGTTTTAACCTTGCTTCCGCCCTTCAGTGTCATGGAGACGGGTGGGGGCCATCTTCCCCTCACTCGTCTCCATGCACAGCCACAGGAAGGATCCGTTTGCCTCCGCCGCTGCCGACAGTTCCGGTAAGCGGCGGAGGGCATCGGATTGGGAGGGGGGAGAGACCAATTTTATCTTGTACCGGACTGCCAGATGAATACGGGGATACCGGGGTTATGGCAGCTAGCTGCTGCCATAACGATATCTGTCCTCAAAGTAAGGACGTACATCGGCGCACGACGCTCCGGAAGTGGTTAAAGTGATTGTAAGGATTCGTGTTTTTTTTTTTTTTTAAATAACAAACATAACATACTTGCCTTCACTGTGCAGCTCATTTTGCACAGAGTTGCCCCGAACCTCGTCTTCTGGGGTCCCCCGGCGGCTCCTCCCGAGGGGGTTACCGAGAAGCGCTCTCCCAAGGGGGTTACCTTGCGGGCGCGCGCCCGTGTCCAGCTTTCGGCGTCCATAGCCGCCGATGGTAGGACTTGGCCCCGGCGCCTGTGTCATTGGATTTGATTGACAGCAACAGGCGCCAATGGCTGTGCTGCTATCAATCTATCCTATCAAGAGCCAGAGAACCCCGGGCAGAGAGACAGCGCGTCCCCGCCGGGTCAAGTTCTAGGGCTCAGGTAAGTAAAATGGGGGGGCTGGGGGACCAGTCACTGCCAGGTGTTTTTTCACCTTAATGCATAGGATGCATTAAGGTGAAAAACACAAAGGTTTACAACCCCTTTAAAGGCTTCCTTTTCCAGTTCAGCTATTCAGCCAGCTGTTGCAGCAATTGGTATCTGCCAGTCCGTAAAGGATCAGGTCAAACGTCCTGATAGACCTAACCAGGAGGATGATCTGTCTGAAAGTAAGACAGATATTTCTTGAGTACTGTGTTTTGCTATGGATGCCTTAAAGGATTCAATACAGCAGGTTTCTCGTGTGGCTCTCTCGCTTAAGAACTGGTCAGCCGATCTTCCTTGTAAAAAGTTATTGGCAGCTTTCCCTTTTCATGGGGAACGTTTATTTGGTGATCATTTGGACAAATATATCCAAAAGATCTCCGGAAGGAAGAGTTCTCTACTTCCTGTGAAGAAAAGCACCAGACGTCCCTCGTTTAAAACCTCAGGGACTGCTTTCTCCAATGTCTCAGCGTCAATGCGGTTCCGCCGTCAACAGGGCGCTAGGGCCAAGGGCAAGCTGCAAGGCCAGGGCCAGAAGAAGCCCTGGGTCCAAGATTCTTCTAAACCCAGCACCAAGCCCTCCTTTTGAAGGGATGCCCCCACTCCATAGAGTGGGGGGAAGGCTGCTGCACTTTGTGGACATTTGAAGAACAATAATTCAGGACGAGTGGGTCACCTCAATTATATCTCGCGGTTACAAGCTGGACTTGCGGGGGGTTCCCTCTCAGAGGTTTTTAAGATCCAGCGTTCCCTCAAATCCTCCAAAAAGAAACCTTATTGCTTCAGGCACTACATCATCTAGTACATCAAGGAGTGATTGTAGAGGTTCCGGTATCCGAAAAGGGCACAGGGTTTTACTCAACCTGTTTACGGTTCAGAAACCAGACAGGGACACAAGGCCCATTTTGGACCTAAGATCCCTGAACAAGTATCTACTGATACAGTCCTTTCTGATGGAGTCTGTCCACTCAGTAGTAGCCTCACTCCAGAGGGGAGACTTTCTAGCCTCCATTTATATAAAAGATGTGTATTTACACATACCTATCTTTCAGCCTCATCAGAGGTTCCTATGTTTTTCAGTAGAGGAGGAATATCATTTTCAGTTTGTGGCTTTAACCTTTGGGCTAGCTCCCCGGGTGTTCACAAAGGTCCTAGCACCAGTACTTAGTTTTTTAAGGGCCCAAGGGATCCTGGTGCTCAGTTATCTGGACGACCTTCTACTCCTTGAAGGCGGTACCCTATGCCCAGTTCCATTCCAGGTCTTTACAACAAGACATCTTGTTGGCCTGGACCAGAAGAGGAAAAGCCCTGGATTATCTGTGCTTACCTCCTCGGGCACGCTTAAGCCTAAACTGTGGTTTCAGGATCAGAACCTGCGAAAGGGAAAACTTGGAGAGTACTGACTACATATGCCAGTCTCTCAGGCTGGGGATCGACCCTAGAAAGGCCCCCAGCTCTGGGAAAATGGTCAGGGACAGAACAGATCCTGCCTATTAACGTCCTGGAATTACAGGCAGTACGTCTGGCCCTACGGTCCTGGACAGTGGAGCTTCAGGACTGCCCTATCAGGGTTCAGTCCGACAATGCCACTGCAATGGCCTATATAAACCACTAAGGCGGTACCAGGATTCGAAGGAGGTGAACCAAATACTAGCCTGGGCAGAGGGACATGTGCCGATTTATATCGGCACTCCATATCTAGATAAAGGAAGGCCCGTAGACATGGTGTATCTGGATTTTGCAAAAGCATTTGACACAGTTCCCCATAAACGTTTACTGTACAAAATAAGGTCCGTTGGCATGGACCATAGGGTGAGTACATGGATTGAAAACTGGCTACAAGGGCGAGTTCAGAGGGTGGTGATAAATGGGGAGTACTCGGAATGGTCTGGGGTGGGTAGTGGGGTTAACCAGGGTTCTGTGCTGGGACCAATCCTATTTAATTTGTTCATAAACGACCTGGAGGATGGGATAAACAGTTCAATCTCTGTATTTGCAGACAATACTAAGCTAAGCAGGGCAATAACTTCTCCGCAGGTTGTGGAAACCTTGCAAAAAGATCTGAACAAATTAATGGGGTGGGCAACTACATGGCAAATGAGGTTCAATGTAGAAAAATGTAAAATAATGCATTTGGGTGGCAAAAATATGAATGCAATCTATACACTGGGGGGAGAACCTCTGGGGGAATCTAGGATGGAAAAGGACCTGGGGGTCCTAGTAGACGATAGGCTCAGCAATGGCATGCAATGCCAAGCTGCTGCTAACAAAGCAAACAGAATATTGGCATGCATTAAAAAGGGGATCCAGAGATAAAACGATAATTCTCCCACTCTACAAGACTCTGGTCCGGCCGCACCTGGAGTATGCTGTCCAGTTCTGGGCACCAGTCCTCAGGAGGGATGTACTGGAAATGGAGCGAGTACAAAGAAGGGCAACAAAGCTAATAAAGGGTCTGGAGGATCTTAGTTATGAGGAAAGGTTGCGAGCACTGAACTTATTCTCTCTGGAGAAGAGACGCTTGAGAGGGGATATGATTTAGATATACAAATACCGTACTGGTGACCCTACAATAGAAATAAAACTTTTTTGCAGAAGAGAGTTTACCAAGACTCGCGGCCACTCATTAAAATTAGAAGAAAAGAGGTTTAACCTTAAACTACGTAGAGGGTTCTTTACTGTAATGCCCCGTACACACAGTCGGATTTTCCAAAGGAAAATGTGTGATAGGACCTTGTTGGAAATTCCGACCGTGTGTAGGCTCCATCACACATTTGAGAGCAGGCTATAAAATTTTCCGACAACAAAATCCGTTGTCGGAATTTCCGATCGTTTGTACATAAACCCGATGCACAAAGTGCCACACATGCTCAGAATAAATAGAGATGAAAGCTATTGGCTACTGCCCTGTTTATAGTCCCGACGTACGTGTTTTACGTCACCACGTTCAGAATGATCGGATTTTCGGACAACTTTGTGTGACCGTGTGTATGCAAGACAAGTTTGAGCCAACATCCATCTGAAAAAATCCTAGGATTTTGTTGTCAGAATGTCCGACCGTGTGTACGGGGCATAAGAGCGGCAAGGATGTGGAATCCCCTTCCACAGGCGGTGGTCTCATCGGGGAGCATCGAGATAGCTTCAAGAAACTATTAAATAAGCACCTGAATGACCGCAACATACAGGAATATATAATGTAATACTGACACATAATCACACACATAGGTTGGACTTGATGGACTTGTGTGTTTTTTCAACCTCACCTACTATGTAACTATATCCCGGGAGTAGAGGACTGGAAGGCGGATTATCTCAAGCGCCAGCAGATCTGCCTGGGGAAATGCTCCCTACATCCAGGGGTGTTCCAGGAAATTCGCCAGCATTGGGGATGGCCAGAGGTCGACCTATTGGTATCCAGATTCAACAACACGCTACAGAAATTTGTGTCCCGAACAAGGGATCCTCTGGAAATCGGAGCGGATGCTCTGATAGTTCCATGGAGACAGTACTCCCTGGTTTATGTTTTCCCTCCAATCCCTCTCCTTCCACATTTGTTGCGCAGGATTCAGAAAGAGGGGTATTCTGGTGGCACTAGCCTGGCCCAGAAGGCCCTGCTTGGTTCCCGGAGATTATGAGACTGGCAATAGACGGGCCATGGACTCTTCCACGTCGCCCCGATCTACTGTCTCAAGGTCTTATATTCCTCCCCAATTTACAGTCGATTTGACAGCATGGCCATTGAAGCCAGGGTGTTAAAGAACCGTGGAATCTCCGGATCAGCAGTGTCTACCCTAGTGAATGCTAGAAAAGCTGTCTCTAGGAAAATTTATCATAAGGTCTGGAAGACTTCTATTGCTTGGTGTGAAGCCCCAGAAAATGGCATGCTTGGAAATACGTGATTGGGAGAATTCTCTTTTCTACAATCAGTTGTAAAAATCAAAATGGCTTTGAGTACAATCGGAGGTCAAGCTTTGGCCCTATCAGTATTCTTCCAAAGGCCTTTAGCCTCCCATTCACTGATCCGAACCTTTATGCAGGGGGCAACTTGTTTGCTTCCCCCCATTAGGTCACCTATTGCCTCGTTTCCACTGAGCGGATCGGTTCGGGTCGGTACAGTTTGAATGGCCTAGAATGGTCTGGTCTATTCTGGTGAGCGTTTCCACTGCAGGTGGGACCACAAGGGGCCATTCAGGGTTTAGAAAAAATGCCTCAGCATAGCACAGCAGAGGGTTTTCTGTCAGCCAATCAGTGGAATTTATCGTAGCTCCGCCCTAACTGAACCATTCCATTTTCTATGGCCCCACATCTGAAGCAGGACCCTGAATGGAGCGGTACGGTTCGGTTGTATGGGCTGCTTTCATAATGGAAACACCCAAAATAGCGTACCATACCGAACCAAACCGATCCGCTCAGTGGAAACGAGGCATATGTGTCCTTGGGACTTTAACTTGGTGCTGTCTGTGTTACAGAAACAACCATTTGATCCTATTAAGGCAATTCCATTAGACTTGCTGTCACGCTAGCTAGCCTTCCTGATGGCTATCACCTTGGCTAGAAGGGTGTCGGAGTTGGCGGCCCTTTCATGCAGGGAACCTTACTTGATCCTTCACCACGACAGGGTCGTGGTACGACCTGTTCCATCCTTTTTGTCAAAAGTGGTGTCGGCCTTTTATTTAAATCAGGACATTATTTTGCCTTCTTTTTTCTCTCAGCCTCGTTCGGTGGAAGAGAGACTGCATTCTTTGGACGTTGTCCGGCAGTCAAGGATTATTTGTCTACATCTGCAGAGATCTGAGTTTCAGACACTCCTTTTTTGTTTTACCAAAAGGACCCAAGAAAGGGCAGGCATCTTCCAAAGCTTCCATTGCCAATTGGGTCTGTCAATTGGTCATTCAGGTCTGTGGTCTGAAACGTAAAGCTCCTGCCTTTAGGGTGAGAGCTCATTCTACCAGGGGTGTAGGAACCTCCTGGGCTTTTCGCCATCGGGTATCTGTGGCTCAGATTTGTAAGGCTGCTACCTGGTCTTCAGTGCATATGTTCACAAAATTTTATCAAGTGTTCGAGCAGCCGAGGATTCGGCTTTCGGCCTGCAGTGTACTGCGGGCTGCCATATAAGTTCTGATGGCTATTGTTTAGCAGGGTGTCTCTCTCCCCGCAAGGCTATTGCTCTGGGACGTCCAAGTAGGTAATGAATATTAGTTTGACTCTGTGTCCCATGATGTATGAAAAAGAAAAAAGGATTTTTTCGTCATACTTACCTGTAAAATGCTTTTCTTTGATTACATCATGGGACACAGAGATCCCTCCCCTCTTTTGTGAGGATTCAGTGCTTGCTACAAAACTGAAGTGCTTCCTGTATGGGAGGGCATATATGGGGGATCACTTCCTGTCTGAAGACCTTTGGTCTACCAGTGTCCATCTACCAGGAGATAGAGCATAATTCAGTAGGTAATGAATATTAGCCTGTCCCATGATGTACGCAAAGAAAAGGATTTTACAGGTAAGTATGACGAAAAAATCCTATTTTTCCTACGATTGTTTTCTGCTTTTTCACCTGAACCGGGACATTGTTCTCTCTCTCGTCTCCTGCTTTTCACCTCAATCTACGTTTTTGGTTCCAGTTCATCAAAAGAAATTTCCCTCCATTGTTTTGGTGTGGTTCAGGTCTGTGTGAGTCTCTCACAGCCACTGCTTCTTTTTGAAATAACGATTCCTTTTTGTGACTCTGGATGGACCCTGGCTTCTCACTGCACAATCTCTAGTTGGCTCAGACAGCCTTTCCTGTCCATGCCCACCAAGATAGATCTGTTGGCGCATCTTGGGCTTTTTCAGCATCAAGCAGCTGTTTTTCAGATTTACCAGGCTGCCACCTGGCCTTCTGTTCACTCGTTCTCTATATTTTATCAGGTGGGAGTTTTGGGCCTCATCTGATGCCAGCTCCAGGTTGAAGGTCCTTCAGGCTGATTTAAAGCTGTAGGCAGTCTCAAGTTCTCCCCTGGTTTCTTGAGCCTGTTAGTCGTTGTTTGCTGTTTTGTTCACCCCTCAGTTGAATTGCTTTTGGATGTCCAGAAAGTGTGAGCCGCCCTGTGTCCTTCTTCAATAGACGAGAAAGAAAATCCAAATTTTCTACTCGCAATACAACTATTTTCTTGGACTTAAATGAGGGACGCTGGTCCCACCGCTCTGTGTTTTCTGATCAGTGCTTTCAGTACTAATTTACTACAAAACGGAGGCACGCCGGTAGTAGGATCAGGGATCCTGAGCTGTCATACAGTTCTGTTTGCTAGTGTCTAATCCTATTGTAGGTGGCAGTATAAACCAAAGGTTTAGGACTTCTTATGTCCCCCAGGAACTCCAGTGAAAGGATTTTTACAGTGAGCAAAAAATAACTTTTACTGCATAAAAAAACCCCTTTAAGTCAGATCTAAATGCTAAACATCTTAGGATACCTACTGTTAGGCTGGACTGTTCATTTTAAAGCATTGAAATGTCTGACTAGTCCATTATGTGGTGTTTACATTGCTGCATTTTGGTATTGCAGTAGGCTAACAATTATTGGCTTTTGGTAATGTTTTGCAAGCCATGCCAACTAACTTTAAAGTTTATCTATACCCAAGAACAAAAAGGAAATCCATTTAAGTTTTGCTGGTCTTCGATATAATGCTTTCATTATTTATTTATTCATTTATTTATTTTTTTCAGGCTTTTGCCTTTTTGTTTTTTACCTTTTTGTTTTTTACCTAATGACCCTTCCAGCAACACACTTTCTGTCTTAGGGTGACAATACTCACTGTAAAGTATCCTATAGAATAGCATAGGATAGGATGTGTTAGGGCTACTAAAAACACCTTTCACTCTCCTCACCTCTATAACATGGAAGGCGGTGTTCTTTAGTTCCCCAGTAGGCTGGGGCGAAACATGTCTGGGGGCATGGCCAGAGCAGCGCTGGCTGAGGCCATACACAGCGATATCCACAACTGAAACACTGGGTCTGAGTGGCGCTCCAAGTCTACATATTATCATTGCTATAACAATGGTGTTTAAGGGTCCAAAATGAAGTAAGAGAAGTTATTCTGTTAGGGTTTCAGTATACTTACGGGGTAACTCCACTTTCGTGGGGGGAGGGGGGGGAGCAAATAAAACACATGAAAAAAATTTCACGTGCGCTCCTCAAGTCATACTGTGTGGCAACCTGGAGGCGTTCATACAGAACACTCCCCAGAAATGTCACTGATTCCTCAAGAATCTGTTGACTAAGAGAATGCTTGTGTGATTGACTCACTGATTTTCCCAGGAAGTCTGCACTAAAATACAAGTCAAATTTTGGGCATCCCCTGCAACAAAAAATATTTTCCGGCGAGATACTCCAAAGGGGAATCGCGTCTAAAGGAATGTTATGTCATGTCCCTTTCCTCATTTGAAATCCGCAAGTGCAGCAGCTATTTGATAATTATGAAGTCATTCACATTCACTGTTTCTTCAGAATAAAAAAGGCAGGAATCTGCAACAAAGTTTGTTAAAGCGGAGGTCCGCCTGCCCCTTTAAAAATTAAAAGTCAGCAGCTACACATACTGTAGCTGCTGACTTTTAACATTAGGGCACTTACCTGTCCTGGAGTCCAGCAATGTTGGCACCGCAGCTGATGTTTTCATCAGCTGTCGGGTGCTACCGCCACCATTGCCGATAAGGGAACCCAGCAATGTAGCCTTTTGGCTTCACGGCCGGGTCCCTACTGCGCATGCACGAAGCACGCTGCGCTCTCACTGGCCCGGCAGAAGGGGAGGGAGGAGGAGGGGGACCGAGCTGTGACATACTTTGCCACAGGCTGGTCTCCCAGAAGTTGGGACAGGGTACCAGTCAAAGACAGGTATCCGCTCCCTCCTGAAAGGTGCCAAATGTGGCACTGGAGGGGGTGAGGAATTGGATACGCGGAAGTTCCACTTTTGGGTGGAACTCCTCTTTAAAATCCTTGCAATGTATATAGATCACCCAGAGGGGAATGTTTTTCTCAATAAAAGTGGAGTTACTCATTAAGTTATCCCATCACGTACATTAGGCAAGGCTGCCCAGTACAGTCCTAACCCATAGACAAGGTAAATAGCCTTGTGTCCTATATGTTCACACCAATGCTTGTGTTTTGAAAAAATTGATTTTATTTTTAATCTTTTTCAGGTTGTGCTGCCTTAATCATTTACTACACTCTCCTGCACCCGAAATCCACAGAGATTTCCCAAAGCTGTAAGAAAACTGGAACAAATCGCACCAAACAGGACGCAACTAGTCCCTCTTCCAGATGGTGGAGCCGAACTTCCAAGGAGAACAATGACTTATTTGGGAGAGAGGAACTGAGTCCAAAGGCTGAAAACCATGAAGGTGTTGCAGGTGAGGAAGATCTCCCCTGGAAGAAGGTTGCTGATAAGCGGCATCACTTGCTTCTACTGAAACTCGCCATGAAAACTGGAAACATGTCAAAAATCAACGCTGCCTTTGGCGAGGGTGGTTTTGGGGACCTCTTTGCACTTGGGTGTGCACAAAATGTCCAGCAACCATTATTTCAGAACTGTGCCTTAGCTGATGAAAAAAACACTGAAAATGTTAAAACTAATTCTTTAAAGTCTACCCCATGGATGTTAGACCCAGGACAAACAGACATTGGCCAGGATCATAAGTACATTCTACATGAATGTTCTGCTTATGTTACACTTGAAAACTCCAAAACGGAAAACAACCCAAAGAAAAGGCAGAACCAAATTAAGGTGTGTGAATCGTTGGGGTACTGTGGAAAATCCCCAGATGTTTATGCTGGTGGTTCTCCAAGCAACGGAGCCCTTGGAAGCCCAACGCTGTACTTTAGCGCACATGCTGAGGGAACGGTTCAACCGGGGAAGGATTCACACTTGGATGTTCCGGAAATTTGCATGAAACCTCAGACTGATAGCCCACTAAAAGAGTTGCCAGAGAGTGAGACCGAGAATATTCAGGTTATGTGTGTCAGCCCTATTCTGAGTTTGCCCACCAACAGCAATTTCCACCGGAGCATTGGAGAAGATACAGGAAGTTTGTGTGAGGAGTCTGATATTTCCCATGATGATTCTGGCGTTCCAGAAATAGAAGAACCTATGTCAAAACGAGGCTACCATTTACTACCATCTGGCACCCTTCCTTCATCTGTAAGAGGAAGGCTTGTCCAGGAAGAGAAGCCTTGTTTCACCTCCACCCCCAAACCACAAGCCACCAATGTGGAATCGGAACCACGAGAGTCGTCAAAGGCCAGGAGGAGGCTAGACCAGTTGACTGAGAGAATATAGACCCATGGAAGGTCTCCTAAGCTACGATAGAATGTGGTTCATGGTCACAATGCAGTACCCATCTGGTAGGATGGGTAACTTGGCGCATAATTCATAGTGTGTCTTAATATGCCTGGAATATCCGTCTTGATCCCTGGTTTTAATACTGAGAGTATAATGGTAGAATCCCGTCCAGTGGAGTAGAGTATGAGGGATTTGGTGTTATGGAATTCAGTGTTGATGGTACATGACCTTTTCAACATTCAATTCGGTGTGCAATTAACAGAAATAATATTTAAAGCTTTTTTTTTTTTAACGCCAATTTATATTATTTATTCTATATTTCTATGAAATCTGTGCTTGTTGGTTGTATCCAGTCTTAGTGGTACGTTTTTTGCGATGTTGCCAGGCTCCTGTCATCAGGTAACCAGATGTATTTAGAGGTCAATGCATTTCCGTAGGCAGTATTAAGCCAGAGATTGTGTGCCTTTTGTTGACAGTAATGTAAAAGCCTCCAATGTGAGGGATGTGGTGTAAATTTTAGGCAGATTGCCTATTACCCAATCCAAAAACAAAAATGTCTTTTTGTACATCATTGATGTATTTACATTTTGGAGCTGTGTCATTGCGTCTTCCCCTTTAGTCTGGGGGATAATTTGCCCAGTGAGCTGTTGTTATCAGCTCTTTGCAATTCCCTAGACCAGGGGTTTCTGAACTTGAACAAAGGGCCAGTTTACTGGCCTCCAGACTAGGGGGGCTGGACTGTGACCTTTGGGAGTAGAAAGTGTCCTGTTGGAGTAAACAATGAATCTTTGGTATGAGGGGGGGGGGGGGGGGGATAATGCTCCATCTCTGATGTCAGTGGGAGTATTAGTGCTCCATCATTAGTGTTAATGGGAGAAATTGTGCCCCATCATTAGTGTTAGTGGGATTAACAGTGCTTCATCTTTGGTGTCAATGGGAGTATCGGGGTCAGTCGCAGGATTATTGCCCAATTGTTGGTGTCAGTGGAAGGAAAAGTGCCCCAAGGGCCAACCAAATAAAAGCAATCAAAGGGCTGCATGCCGTCCGCAGTTTGGAGACCATTGCCCGAGACAGCAGAGCTCAGATTGGTAGAGGTAGGGACAGGACTGAGAACCAATTAGGTGTGCAGCATTCAAATGTGCTGACTGGAAACATGCTAATCGGAGGGTCAAGCACTGTCCAGTTAGAAGGGTAAGGATGAGTAGATGACACCACTGTTTTCATTAACGAAGTGGCACCACTCCTCTAGCTGTCCTGTGGTGTCCTGAGATGCCAGAAATGGATAGACTGAAATATAAACATTTTAACAGTAAAAACCGATCTCTATATGTGTTTTCATCTTTGTATTTAGCTGTTTTTTGCTTGGAGTTCAGCTTTATCAATAATGGACTTGGTGTACGTAAGCACCACATACCTAAAAACAGACTGGGGAATTTATGAGTAACTTCCCTCAAAGTGAAGTCCCACTGACTCGCTCCCTCCCCAAGCCTGTGAATGAGTTGTGTTTTTTTTGTTTTGTTTTTTTTGGGGGGAGCAAGTACTGATTAATATTGGCACCTGCTCCTACTGCCAAAATCTTCATAGGAGAGGATTGTGCCCATTGCCTCGCCCCCTCCCCTCCTGCAGCTTCCTGGGATATGTGACATGTCCCAGGAGGCTGCAGGGCCATTCGCAAAGTGCTGTGCAGTAGGGTGCCAGCTGTCGTTTCTTAGGAAGGAGCAGCCAGGTCCCGTATCCAAGATGGCGGCATCGGTAAGAAAAACGGACTGCAGGAAAACCGTTTCCTGAGCCAGGCACTGATAATTACCCAGCAGCTACAAATGTTATAATACCTGTAAAAAATTGAAAACGAATTCCTCTCAAAGCTTCCTGCACCAAAGCTAAGTGTAAGCAGCGTGCACCACATTTAATAGAGCAGATCGACTTGTTTCAGGTCTGTGCCACACGAACCAGAGCAAGTTCTGCACTTAATGAACTAAGATTGGGGCAGTTTTCAGTATAGTGAACTGCTGAAGATCCCTGCCAGGGTAGACATGGCACAAGATATGGGCGTTGTCAGCACTCCCTCTGTCTTCTCGTGCATACACTGCATGAGTAGAGCCTGCACAGCCCTCCACCTTTTTGATCTCAGCTGGACAGGGGGGGTAGAGCAATAGGGACTGGAGAAGGCAGCTCCAGCTGTACTCTGTCAGACACAGCATAGAACAGGGAGTAGAGAGTCCTACTTGACAAAAGAGATTCCATCCTTTTTTTTTTTTTTTTTTTTTTTTTTTTTTTTTAATGAGCGGTATCTGCTCAATTACCTCAGCTTTGGGAGTGGTGTAGGAATAAAGCCTGTACCACTCTTTAAAACCCCCTCTCCTACAAATGTCTAAAACTGATATTTGGTTGTGTACATTCAATTATGCAGTTGGCTTAGACCACATATTACATGTATGTTACTTTTTTTTTTTTTTTTATTATTTTATTTTATAAACTCTAATGGAGATCTCATCGCTCCTGGCTTTGTCAGCGGTACAGCTGTTGCACGGTTAAAGGTGTCTTTCTGACAGGAGATCTGACTGCTGGAGTCCCAGGAAGATGCACAAAGCTCGTGGGGTTTGTGCTCTCCAATTTACCTAGACCTGATGCATTACTCTGACGCAGACCTTAAAGAGGTTGTACCTATAGGTAAGCTATAATAAGGCTTACCTAAAGGGACTGTAAATATCTCCTAAACGTGCGCCGTTTAGGAGATATTTGCTGTACACTGCGCCGATGATGTCATCGGCACATGTGCTGTGAAGAAGCGGCCGCCTGTGCCGTTTCTTTAATAGCGAGTGCCATGACCGGTGGCTCCCGCGCACATGTGCGTGGGAGTGACGTAACATGACTCCAGCCAGTTACAGAGCCGCAGGGTTCGTTTGCAGGCAAGTGTCACATAATGTGCTAGTATGCGACGCATACTAGCACATTATGCTTTTACTTTGCAGGGGGGGAAAAAGAAGTAAAACCCATCAGGGTTTACTTCCTCTTCAAGGGCAGATTCACACCTTTGCATTACCACAATGCATAGTGGCGCACCTTGCACGCATTACTGCATTGTGATGCCATTTATTTTGAAGAACACTCCAATGTACTGAAGGAACACACTTCTGTGGAAGCACACCACGAGTCTGTGACACGCTGCCTGGCATTGTGGTGCTCTATAGGTAGTGATGTATTGACAGCACTCAAATGAATTGGCTGCTTTAACACAATTGATCTGAATGGGGTCCAAATATTTTGTGTATGAACCTTTAGTGAAGCAGGAAGAGACCCTCTTCCTCACTGCATGTGGAAAGCGGTTAGTTATGATCATATATCTTTTTTTTTTTTTTTTTTTTTGTGTGTGTGTTAAACGTGTACATGTTGCACAGGAGATAACCTACTTATACCTAGGGTACAAACGAAGTCCTGTTACTGGGGATGATTTTATTATTTATCTATGTCGTTTATAAGCTTTCCTTTTTGAAGCCGTAATACATTTTAAAATAAACATAATCTCTGCTTTATACCTGTGTAAAAAGCTCATGCCGGTGTTCTATCAGAATAGCTAACCCATTGGATTAGGGAACAGAAGTGACGTTCCGTCAGCTGCACATGCTTTCCACTGCTACCAGGTTTGCTAATCTGACAGAACACCTGCAGTCAGAAGAAGGCGGCAGTGGACATCTTATTACACCCAGCTATGTCTTGAATTTCAAAGTAATTCTTAAATATAGTATGGGTACATGTGTGATGCTGTTTTGATGTTACATTTTAAAAGAAGCTGGATGCTAGCCGTAGGGAGGTGGCAGAGGGCATGTTGGTACACCCAGCACTGCTCAGCGATAAACCTTTTAGGCTTTCAAAATTAAACATCCTAACAGCATCACAGATGTCAATATACTATATTTATATACCCTCACTTTAATTGCTAAAATTACTCTGCAATTCAAGATGTAGCTGAGTGTAGTAAGATGTCCGCTGCCTTCTTCTGACTGCAGGTGTTCTGTCAAATTGGCAAACCTGGCAGCGGTGGAACGCATGATGGAACGTCACTTCTGTTACATTTATCTGACGGGTCCGCTAATCTAATAGAACACCGGCTGTACAATTTTTGGACTATATATTAGTACTCCTTAGCATGCAATGGAGCTGGACAGGTCTGGACCAGGAAAAAAAAAGATAACTTCTTTCTGCAAAAGGAGCCTCTATCTTAGTGTAAGCTGTGCGGCTGCTTGATGCAATGCAGGTGGCAGGCACAGACAATATTTTCACTGGGACACCCTGGGTTGATCTGAGAAATATAACTGCATCTAAAGCCTAGACGATACACGATCAGGAAATTGGCCAAAAAAAAATATAATCTGATCGTTGGTACATAGCTTTCGAGAGCCGATCACGACAGTTCATGGGAAATTATCCAAAGGGACAAACACAAAAAATTTTCTTGTACGATACCAGAACATACAGTATTCGTCCGGGAAAAAGAAAAACGGAAGACCAAACCACGCATGCTTGGAAATGACAGAATATATTATAATACAATACAACACATTGCATCACTTCAGAAGCAAATTTTCGTAACTTAAGTTACCTTTCATTTTCGATATGAGACTAGCATGCAAGAAAAGGATGATCATTCGTCCAATATTCTAATTGTGTGACCGTATACCATGCAACTCCCTTTAGATCTACCATCAACTATGTAGTATAGGGGCTCACCTGATTTATGCAAATGGGATGGGTTGTTTAGGTTTGTCGTCATATTACATAGTTTTGGTCAATTCAAAGGAGGTTTTAAAGAGATTAAACAATCAGATTGTAGATACACTATTGATGACTTTTATCCTTTAAGCCCCATACACATGGGCCGAATATTGGCCAGTTCAACAGAAACCTGCCGACATTCAGCCTGTGTACGGCACCCTGTCCCAACAGAAACCCGCTGACTTTCGGCCCCTGTATTTGACACCCTGTCGCAACAGAAACGGGCTGACATTTGGCCTGAGTACATGGCACCCTGTCCCAACAGAAACTGGATGACATTTGACCCGAGTACATGGCACCCTGTCCCAACAGAAACTGGATGACATTCGGCCCCTGTGTACGACACCCTGTCCCAACAGAAACTGGCTGAAATTCGGCCCCTGTGTACGACACCCTGTCGCAACAGAAACGGGCTGAAATTCGGCCCCTGTGTACGACACCCTGTCCCAACAGAAACTGGCTGATATTCGGCCCCTGTATACGACACCCTGTCCCAACAGAAACTGGCTGAAATTCGGCCCCTGTGTACGACACCCTGTCCCAACAGAAACCGCCTGAAATTCGGCCCCTGTGTAAGACACCCTGTCGCAACAGAAACGGGCTGAAATTCGGCCCCTGTGTACGACACCCTGTCCCAACAGAAACTGGCTGATATTCGGCCCCTGTGTACGACACCCTGTCCCAACAGAAACTGGCTGAAATTCGGCCCCTGTATACGACACCCCGTCCCAACAGAAACTGGCTGAAATTTGGCCCCTGTGTACGACACCCTGTCCCAACAGAAACTGGCTGAAATTCGGCCCCTGTGTACGACACCCTGTCCCAACAGAAACTGGCTGATATTCGGCCCCTGTATACGACACCCTGTCCCAACAGAAACTGGCTGAAATTCGGCCCCTGTGTACGACACCCTGTCCCAACAGAAACCGCCTGAAATTCGGCCCCTGTGTAAGACACCCTGTCGCAACAGAAACGGGCTGA
The DNA here is from genome assembly GCA_037952835.1 of Lithobates septentrionalis. Classification (NCBI taxonomy): domain Eukaryota; kingdom Metazoa; phylum Chordata; class Amphibia; order Anura; family Ranidae; genus Lithobates; species Lithobates septentrionalis. The sequence goes on along the minus strand of JBBDGP010003778.1, from coordinate 123,423 downwards.
AATTCGGCCCCTGTGTACGACACCCTGTCCCAACAGAAACTGGCTGATATTCGGCCCCTGTGTACGACACCCTGTCCCAACAGAAACTGGCTGAAATTCAGCCCCTGTATACGACACCCCGTCCCAACAGAAACTGGCTGAAATTTGGCCCCTGTGTACGACACCCTGTCCCAACAGAAACTGGCTGAAATTCGGCCCCTGTGTACGACACCCTGTCCCAACAGAAACTGGCTGAAATTCGGCCCCTGTGTACGACACCCTGTCCCAAAAGAAACTGGCTGAAATTCGGCCCCTGTGTACGACCCCCTTTCCCAAAAGAAACTGGCTGAAATTCGGCCCCTGTGTACGACACCCTGTCCCAAAAGAAACTGGCTGAAATTCGGCCCCTGTGTACGGCACCCTGTCCCAATAGAAACCGCCTGACTTTCTTCCCCTGTGTATGGCACCCTGTTCCAACAGAAACCAGCTGAAATTTGGCCCATGTGTACAGAAACCAACTGACATTGGTTTTTATTTTTTTTATTTTGTTCAGCCCACTGGGTTGAATGGAAAAAAACCTGATAGTGTGTACTAGGCTTAACTTTCTGCCCGTCATGCTGATCCAGCAGATTTAGTACTTTTTCATTTGACTCAGAGCAAGTATAAAGCTTTGGAGTTTCCTGATTGTGCACTTATTCTAGGCCGGTATCTATATTTTTATTATCAGGTCAGCAGTGGCTTCCTCTGTATTTGTCTTCAATTGAGGTTTCCTTTCTCCTGTCAGCTGATTTTTTTTGTCTGCCTGTGTCCTGTTGGGGAGATTTCACTTCCTGTCCCAGATGTACAACTTCAATTCCAAAATAGTTGGGCTGCTGTGTAAAATCTACATAAAAACAGAATGCAATGATTTGCAAATCTGATAAACCTGTATTTTATTTACAACAGAGAATAGAAAACATATTTAAACTGAGAAAATGTACCATTGTGAGGAAAAAAAATAAGATCATTTTGAAATTAATGGTAGCGTCTCAAAAAATTGGGACGCAGCCGTGTTTACCAAGGTGTAGCATCACCTCTTCTTTTAACAATACTCAATAGTCTAGGAACTGTGGAGACCAGTTGCTGGAGTTTTAAGAGAGAAATGTTGTCCCATTCTTCCCTGATAGAGGATTCTAACTGCTCAACAGTCCTGGATCTTATTTGTCGTATTTTTTTGTTTCAAGATGCGCCAAATATTTTCAGTTGGTGAAAGGTCTGAACTGCAGGCAGGCCAGTTAAGTACCTGAACTCTTCTACTACAAAGCCATGCTGTTGTCGTAGATGCAGTATACAGTTAGCATTGTTCTGCTGAAATATGCAAGGCCTTTCCTGAAAAGACGTTGTCTGGATGGAGCATATGCTGCTGAAAAACTTGTTTAAATCTTTCAGCATTGATGGTGCCTTTTCAGGGGGTGCAAGCTGCCTATTCCAGACACACTAATGCACCCCCAAACCATTAGAGATGCAGGCTTTTGAACAGAGCGTTGATAAGCTGGAAGGTCCCTCTCTTTAGGCCGGAGAATGTCAACTTTCAATTCATCTGACCACAGGACAGTTTTTCATTTGGCAACAGACCGTTTTTAAATGAGCTTTGGCCCAGAGAAGACGGCAGCGTTTCTGGATCATGTTCACATATGGCTTCTTCTCTGCACGATAGACCTTTACCTTGCATTTTTGGATGGCACGGTGAGCTGTGTTCAGACAGTGATTTTTTTGGAAGTATTCCTGAGCCCATGCAGTGATGTCCATCACAGAATCATGCCTCTCTTTAATACAGTGCAGTCTGAGGACCCCGAAGATCCAATATTGCGTTTTGGCCTTGTCCCATGCCCACAAAGATTTCTCTAGATTTTTGGAATCTTTTGATGATATTATGTACTGTAGGTGATGTATTTCAAGTCTTTGCAATTTTACATCAGCTACAGTACATATTATCAAAAATTCCAAGAAATTTTCGTGGGCATGGGATAGGGCCAAAACGCTGGATCTTCGGGGTCCTCAGACAGCATTATTCTAAAATTGTTTGGCAATTTTTAGATGCAGCTTTTCACAGATAGGTGAACCTTTGCTCATCTTTACTTCTGAGACACTCTGACTCGCTAAGATGCTTTTTTTTTTATACCAAATCATGTTACTGACCTGTTGCCAATCAACCCAATTAGTTGCAAACTGTTCTTCTAGCTCTTCCTTGTTAATTAATTTTGCCAGCTTTTTGGTCCCTTTTTTTGAGATGTGTTGCTGCCATCAATTCCAAAAAGACCTATTCATACGTTTTTGTTTTTTTCCATTTTAAACATTATATGTTTTCTATTGTGAATAAAATATGGGTTTATGAGATTTGTAAATCATTTTGTTTCTGTTTTTAAGTTGATTTTACACAGCGTACCAACTTTTTTTTGGAATTGGGGTTGTAGAAATATTGAGGGGAATTCCCCTCTGATAGCTGTCACCAAAATAGGTGCCCCATTGAAAGATTTTACTTTTTTTTTTTTAAATTTTTTTTGCAACTGCAAAATCACTTTCTGTTTCAGGCGTTATCACCTATGCAAATAGGGGGGGGGGGGGGATCAAACCAGTAGGGACACTGGCAGAATTAGAAACTTGACACTGATTGTAATCCTTCCAAACTCTGCACTGCGCTGCTCTTTTGTAGATGTGCAGCAGTGCCATTAATTCTTAATGGCACACCCACGCATCTTGTTACTGCGTTTTTGTGTGGGCCAAAACACATGGTACATGTGTTTTTGGTTCTGCATGATTCTTAAAATGGTGCAGGCACCTTTTTTTGGATATTTTTCACACTTAAGGAAGTCCATTGAAATGCGCATCCCGCAGAAAGGTGGAAAAATAAAAGGTGCTTAGTCCGCACCTCCATGGTGTGAACAGCGCCCTAATCCAAACATTTTGGCTATGTAGTAAAGCGCCATCCATTTTATTTATTTGTTTTTTTTCTCTAGGATTTTGCCCTTGGTTAGATTATATATCTGTATATGTTTAGTGGATTAAAGTGAGCCTTGCACTAAAATGCAAGGTCCATTATAATGTGGCTGCCCCCAACCCCCCTGTTCATTACATTACAGTAATAAGTCAAGCAAAAAAAAAACACACTAATAGAAATTGAGTTCCAGCTACTTTGTATTACTGAGCCTCACATAGGGATCTTCAGAAAGCTCAGGATCCCTAAGGCCTCTTTCACACCAACGATCCGTTCAGGTCCGCCTGCCAGTTTTTTAGGCGGACCTGAACGGACCCTCCATAGACATCTATGGAGCGTCGGATGTCAGCGGTGACATGTCCGCTGACATCCGATCCGAAAAAGTGTAACGGAGCAAAAACCTACTTTTCCATCCGTTTTCGGATCGGGTGACGACGGACTCTACGGTCCATCATCATCCGATCCCCCCATAGGGGAGAGCGGCGCTCTGACAGGTCCATCGCTGCACAGTGTGCAGCGACGGACTTGTCATCTTTCTGCTCAGCGGGGATTGATGGAGCGATCCCCGCTGAGCAAGCGGATGTTCATGGGGCGGATCATCATGGATTCGCCCCATGTGAAAGAGCCCTAATTCTCAGGAGGGGACACTACTGCATGGTACAGAAGCGTGTTCTCATAGGATCTGAGATACTCCTTTTTCCCAGAATCCCACAAGAAGGGCCACTGATGTCCTCTTACCTGGGAGAGGGATTGGAGTTAGGTAAGCCTTAAAGGGTAACTCCACTTTTGTGGGGGGGGGGGGGAGCAAATTAAAAAAAATTTATATAGCACATACAATTGCGACACAAGTCATATTGTAATTGAATGATCTTAAAAATGACCTTTCCTTTTCAATCCGCAGCTCTGTAAATTTTCTGGAAAATGCATTATGGCAACCTAGAGGCGTTCTGTACCCCAAGAAATGTAATTTCCTGCTTGTGAGATTGGCTTACTGATTTTACCAGAGGTCTGCACTAGGGTACAAGTCAGACTTTGGGCATCCCCTGCAACAAAAATGTCATTTTTGGTGAGATACTCCAAAAAGGGAGATCACGTCTCAAGGGGCGCAGATCCTACTACTTTCCGCCTTAGAGTCCTGAAAGTGCAGCAGCTGGTAATTAAAATCACTACCATTAGATTTACTGTGCACATGGACACAGACAAACAAACAGCTGCTCCTTCAGAATAACAAAAGGTAGGAATCTAAAAAGTATGTTAAAATCCTTGTAATGTACACAGATCACCCAGAGGGGAATTATTATTATTATTATTTTTTTTTTTTTCTCAAGGTGGAGTTACTCCAAGGATTTCCTATAACGCAATGTTTTGACTGGCGGGAGGTGGAGGCAGCCACTTTAGCAGATTTTACATTGCAATACAAAGTCTGCTTTATGCTCCCATTTGGTATAATAACTGGAAAGCTGGCAGTTTATGTAATATTTAGTGTCTTATTATGTATTTGTAGATACTTTCATGATAAATATCCTTCATAAATGGACACTTTGTCTATTTAGATATGACTGAAAATTCTTACATTTCACCAGCAGGGGCGCTGCAAATGAATTCTGATATTGGAAGATACTTTGCTAAATATTTGCAGTAGTCACTTGCTTTTCCCTTCCTGTTTTATTTTGTAACCTGAAAATATACTGGACTTGGATTAAAATCCTGGAACGAAATTTCTCTGTATTAAACATGTATTTGTAGACTGCATAACTTAATATATTATAATCTATGTTTTTATGTCAACTTTTTTCGCATACACTACTACTGTTTGTATTCTAAAATATTTATTAACAATGTTGACCATTTCTTGAGAGGTCTCGCGTTTCTTGTACGTGGCTTGCTGCCTTCTTTTCATGTGTTTTGGGAATCGATGGTTGATATCAAAGCTCATATTTTAACAGATTTTCATGGCTTATGGCGAGTTGAGTCCTGGAATGGCTTCATCTAAAGCGGCGTACACACGGTCGGACTTTTCGATCGGACTGGTCGGGCGGAGCAACCGATTGTGTGTGGGCTTCATTGGACCTTCAGCGGACTTTTCCAGTCGAAAATCTGACAGACTTTAGATTTGGAACGTTGTTCAAATATTTACGTCATAACTCCGCCAGACCGAGAAATCTGTATGCTAGTCCGACTGACAAAAACCGACGCTAGGGCAGCTATTGGCTACTGGCTATGAACTTCCTTGTTTTAGTCCGGTGTACGTCATCACGTACTAATCCGTCGGACTTTGGTGTGATCATGTGTAGGCAAGTCCGTTCGTTAAAAAGTCAGTCGAAAGTCCGTTGAAAGTCTGTCGGACCAGTCCGGTCGAAAAGTCCGCCCGTGTGTACACCCCATAAGTGGTAAAGTGGACCTGTGCTGTGCCCATGCAACCTTTATTAGCTGCCCCACCAGCACAAGAAAAGTACCTGGTACTGCTGAGTATGGGGAGAATGTTATTGGTGATTGGCTGCTCAAGAGCTGTCCAATGGGGATTTGGAGAGATTGCTCATCTTTGTGTAAGCTCCGAGGTAAGACTTGAAATTTACATAGGACAATCCTCTCTTTGCTCTTTCTGGAGGTGGGATTATTACTGTCAGCAATTTCTGGGGCTTGCATTAAATTCTGAAACTCTTCCTTTTAACCTATGAAGGCAAAGCACTGATTCAGTTTAAAGTGGAACTTTACTCTCCCAATCAACATTGATTATTTTTAATCATCCTGCTGTTAGCATTAGTAAATATAGGAAAGTATAACATTTACTTATATTACACTTTTTTTATTATTACATTTCTTCTGTTACAATAAATTCATATTCATTTAAATTCATGATGTTAATTAAAAGTTGAATATAATACAATTATTTATAAAATATATGCTGTATATACGTTACAACCCGTCAATTTTGGTTTCAGCCAAGTGCATCCTGAATTTTTGGTTTCGGCACCAGAATTTTCATTTTGGTGCACCACTTATAATTGGGCCCTGGTATTAGGCCAGGGATTAGAAACTTGCATCTTAAGCTCCAAATTTTTCAGCAAGATAAAATTTCTACTTTGTGGTCCTAAAATCACATGTCTGATAACCATTTATATACAGTATCTCACAAAAGTGAGTGCACCTCTCACATTTTTGTAAATGTTTTATTATATCTTTTCATGTAACAACACTGAAGAAATTATATTTTGCTACAATGTAAAGTAGTAAGTGTACAGCTTGTATAACAGTAAATTTGCTGTCCCCTCAAAATAACTCAACACACAGCCATTAATGTCTAAACCGCTGGCAACAAAAGTGAGTACACCCCTAAGTGAAAATGTCCTAATTGGGCACAATTGGCTATTTTCCCTCCCTGGTGTCATGTGACTCATTAGTGTTACTAATAAGGTCTCAGGTGTGAATGGGGAGCAGGTGTGTTAAATTTGGTGTTATCGCACTCACTCTCTCATACTGGTCACTGGAAGTTCAACATGGCCCCTCATGGCAAAGAACTCTCTGAGGATCTGAAAAAAAAAAAATTGTTGCTCTACATAAAGATAGCCTAGGCTATAAGAAGATTGCCAAGACCCTGAAACTGAGCTGCAGCACGGTGGCCAAGACCATACAGCAGTTTAACAGGACAGGTTCCACTCAGAAGAGGCCTTGCCATGGTCGATCAGAAGTTGAATGCACATGCTCAGCATCATATCCAGAGGTTGTCTTTGGAAAATAAGCCGTGCGAGTGCTGCAAGCATTGCTGCAGAGGTTGAAGGGGTGGGGGGGGCTCAGCCTGTCAGTGCTCAGACCATATGCCGCACGCTGCATCAAATTGGTCTGCATGGCTGTCGTCCCAGAAGGAAGCCTCCTTCTAAAGATGATGCTCTAGAAAGCCCGCAAACAGTTTTCTGAAGACAAGCAGACTAAGGACATGGATTACTGGAACCATGTCCTGTGGTCTGATGAGACCAAGATAAACTTATATGGTTCAGATGGTATGAAGCGTGTGTGGCAGCAACCAGGTGAGGAGTACAAAAACAAGTGTGTCTTGTCTACAGTCAAGCATGGTGGTGGGAGTGTCATAGTCTGGGGCTGCATGAGTGCTTCCGGCACTGGGGAGCTACATTTCATTGAGGGAACCATGAATGTGACGTACTGAAGCAGAGCATGATCCCCTCCCTTCGGAGACTGGGCCGCAGGGAGGGGATCATGATAACATAACGACCCCAAACACACCTCCAAGATGACCACTGCCTTGCTAAAGAAGCTGAGGGTAAAGGTGATGGACTGGCCAAACATGTCTCCAGACCTAAACCCTATTAAGCATCTGTGGGGCATCCTCAAACGGAAGGTGGAGGAGCGCAAGGTCTCTAACATCCACCAGCTCCGTGATGTCATCATGGAGGAGTGGAAGAGGACTCCAGTGGCAACCTGTGAAGCTCTGATGAACTCCATGCCCAAGAGAGGTAAGGCAGTGCTGGAAAATAATGGTGGCCACACTAAATATTGACACTTAGGGCCCAATTTGGACATTTTCACTTATAGCCCTTTCACACTGAGGCGCTACAGCGCTAAAACTAGCACCTGTAAAGAGCCGCTCCTGTCTCTCCAGTGTGAAAGCCAGAGGGCTTTCACACTGGAGCGGTGCGCTTGCAGGACGTTAAAAAAACTCCGGCAAGCAGCATCTTTGGAGTGGTGTATACACCGCTCCTGCCCATTGAACTGAATGGGCACCGCTGCAGAACTGATGGCAAATCGCCGCTGCAGCAGCGCTTTGCAGGAAGTTTTAACCCTTTTTCGTCAGCTAGCGGCCGAATAGCGCCGCTACAAATAGCACCGCTTTACCGCCGACGCCCGCCCCAGTGTGAAAGGGCTCTTAGGGGTGTACTCACTTTTGTTGTCAGCCGTTTAGACATTACTACTTTACATTGTAGCAAAGTATAATTTCTTCCGTGTTGTCACATGAAAAGATATAATAAAATATTTATAAAAATGTGAGAGATGTACTCACTTTTGTGAGATACTGTAGATACTTGTGAATGAAAAAAGGATAACTAACTTATCATATTACGAACAACAAACTGGACTTTTTTTTAGGCATCCAAGTGCCCCCATGCATCTGCATTGGCAGCTTCAACTCTTCTGGGAAGGCTGTCCACAAGGTTTAGGAAATGTTCGACCATTCTTCCAGAAGCGCGTTGGTGAGATCAGACACTGATGTTGGACGAGAAGACATTTTGGACAATTTCATGCTCCCAACTTTGTAGGAACAGTTTGGGGGGATGGCTCCTTCCTGTTCCAACATGACTGCGCACCAGTGCACAAAGCAAGGTTCAAAAAGACATGGATGAGCAAGTTTGGGTTGGAGGAACTTGACTGGCCTGCACAGTCCTGACCTCAACCCGATTAGAACACCTTTGGGATGAATAAGGCTGGATTCACACCTATGCAGTTTTAGCGCTTTTTGCATTTTGCGGATTTGCACTACAAAACGTGTTCCATAGGAAACCATGTTAAATGGACTGTAGTGTAAATCTGAAAAATGCAAAAAGCACTAAAACTGCATAGGTGTGAATCCAGCCTTAGAGCGGAGACTGCGAGCCAGGCCTTCTTTTCCAACATCTTTCCCATAGACGCACTCCTAAACCTTGTGGACAGCCTTCCCAGAAGAGTTTAAGCTGCAAAGGGTGGGCTAACTCAATATTTAACCCTACAGATTAAGACTGGGATAACATTAAAATTTATGTGCGTGTAAAGGCAGCTGTCCCAATACTTTTGGCTATATAGTGTATTTGGGGGAGACAGTCAGTGAAGTCTTTCAGAAAACTGGCAAACCGAGCAAACGTGACCCTGAATCACCTTGCAACTTCTTTTTGCAACAAAATGCTCCAAAGAATCCAGTCTGATTATTATTCAGCACCTGTATAAAGCTGTAGGAGTTCATCAGTGACTCTTGTTCTGATTGCCGACAGTGGAGCCGCATGTGAGGTCCCACCACATACTCCCTACTCGTTACTGGGTTAGACACTGCAGATCTGGGAAAACCTGCTCCCTGATAATATGGGAATGGTATGACTTTGTAGCGGTTTATGTTGCTTTTCAATAAACTTTAAAGAGCCTTGTGTATCTATGAAATATGAAAGACGTCAGTACCGATCGTGGAATGTTCACATAAAACATTTGTGTATATCAAAACAATTAAAGTGATGGTACAGAGAGGAATTTTAATTTTGGCTTATATGACAACTCGTAAAGTATGTCCATGTACTGAATGATGTACAGCAAATATAGAATAGAGAGAGCGTATTTTTGCAATGACAAATTTTAACAGAATTTTTCATCCATAAGGCTTGTTGCACAGGAATGTAATCATTTTAGGCCCTATCTGATTGTTTTATAGCTTGACAACCTAAAATGCTCAACATCCAAAATCCCATGTATTTTAATGGCGACTGTTCACATATGAGGGCTGAGATGCCTGAAGCTACGTGAGCTTCTTTTGAGGCAAACTTGTGTGCTTCTGGCCAATAGACTTCAATGAGAATGCCTAAAAACATTAGAATTGGGTATTTTTTAAGGGTATATTTCAGGCATTTTTGAGCCTGTAGGAAGTGGGCTCCTACCCCTAGTGCTTTCCATCGTCTATACAGGGATATGCAATTAGCGGACCTCCAGCTGTTGCAAAACTACAAGTCCCATCATGCCTCTGCCTCTGGGTGTCATGCTTGTGGCTGTCAGCCTTGCTATGCCTCATGGGATTTGTAGTTCTGCAACAGCTGGAGGTCCGCTAATTGCATATCCCTGGGCTAAAACAAATGTTTGAAGCTTGAGGTTATGTGTAAAATGCTTGTAAAAAAGTTCATATAAAAATGTCTGAATGTCTTCAGCCTTACTGATGTTTATAAGCCGGATCTTACTAGCAGAAAGGTCCTGAGCAAAAAATAAATACAAGTTTTTTATGTTCCATAAAGACCTTGCATATACACCCGTAAAGGCGCATAAATGTGCATACTTGTATATATAGTGCCTTGAAAAAGTTTTTACATAATTTGGTCATGTTACAACCAAAAATGTAAATGTATTTTATGTGATAGACCAACACAAAATGGCAGATAATTGTAAAGTGGAAGGAAAATGATAAACGGTTTCAATTTATTTTTACAAATACCTGAAAAGTGTGGCGTGCATTTGTATTCAGCCCCCTTTACTCTGATATCCCCTAACTAAAATCTAGTTGAACCAATTGCCTTCAGAAATCGCCTAATTAGTAATGCCGCGTACACACGGTCGGACTTTTCGTCTACAAAAGTCAGACAGCCTGTCCGACAGACTTTCGGCGGACTTTCGACGGACTTGCGGCGGACTTTCTAACGAACAGACTTGCCTACACACGATCACACAAAAGTCCGTCGAATTCTTACGTGATGACGTACACCGGACTAAAATAAGGAAGTTCATAGCCAGTAGCCAATAGGTGCCCTAGCGTGGCTTTTTGTCCGTCGGACTAGCACACAGACGAGCGGATTTCGGGGTCCGTCGTAGTTACGAAGTAAAGATTTGAAGCATGTTTCAAATCTAAAGTACGTCGGATTTGAGGCTAAAAAAGCATGTTGAAAGTCCGGAGAAGCCCACACACGATCGGATTACCAGCCAGCTTTAGTCCGTCAGCGTCCGTTGGACTTTTGTAGACGAAAAGTCCGACCGTGTGTACGCGGCATAAGAGTTTTTCCTGTGTGTAATTTAATCTCCATATAAATACAGCTGTTCTGTGAAGCCCTCAGAGGTTTATTAGAGATTCTTAGTGAACAAACAGCATCATGAAAGCCAAGGAACACACCAGACAGGTCAGGGATAAAGTTGTGGAGAGGTTTAAAGCAGGGTTAGGTTATAAAAAGAAAAGAAAAATCCCAAGCTTTGAACATCTCACTGAGCACTCTTCTATCCATTATCTGAAAATGGAAAGAGTATGGCACAACTGCAAACCTACCAAGACATGGCCGTCCACCTAAACTGACAGGCCAGGCAAGGAGAGCATTAATCAGAGAAGCAGCCAAGAGGCCCATGGTAACTCTGGAGGAGCTGCAGAGATCCACAGCTCAGGTGGGAGAATCTGTCCACAGGACAACTATTAGTCGTGTACTCCACAAATCTGGCTCTTATGGATGAATGGCAAGAAGAAAGCCACTGTTTAAAGAAAGCAATCAGAAGTCCTGTTTGCAGTTTGCGAGAAGCCATGTGGGGGACACAGCAAACATGTGGAAGAAGGTGCACTGGTCAGATGAGACCAAAATTAAACTTTTTGGCCTTAAAGCAAAACGCTATGTGTGGCAGAAAACTAACGCTGCATATCACCCTGAACGCACCACCCCCACCGTGAAACATGGTGGCAGCATCATGTTGTGGGGATTCTTTTCTTCAGCAGCGACAGGGAAGCTGGTCAGAGTTGATGGGAAGATGGCTGGGGCCAAATACAGGGCAATCTTAGAAGAAAACCTTCTCAATTCTGCAAAAGACTTGACTGGGATGGAGGTTCACCTTCCAGCAGGACAATGACCCTAAACATACAGCCGGAGATACAATGGAATGGTTTAGATCAAAGCATATTCATGTGTTAGAATGGCCCAGTCATAGTCCAGAACTAAATCCTATTGAGAATCTGTGGCAAGGCTGTTCAGACGCTCTCCATCCATAGTTACATATAGTTACATAGTAGGTGAGGTTGAAAAAAGACACAAGTCCATCAAGTCCAACCTATGTGTGTGATTATGTGTCAGTATTACATTACATATCCCTGTATATTGCGGTCATTCAGGTGATTATCTAATAGTTTCTTGAAGCTATCAATGCTCCCCGCTGAGACCACCGCCTGTGGAAGGGAATTCCACATCCTTGCCGCTCTTACAGTAAAGAACCCTCTACGTAGTTTAAGGTTAAACCTCTTTTCTTCTAATTGTAATGAGTGGCCCCGAGTCTTATTAAACTCTTCTGCGAAAAAGTTTTATCCCTATAGTGGGGTCACCAGTACAGTATTTGTAAATTGAAATCATATCCCCTCTCAAGCGTCTCTTCTCCAGAGAGAATAAGTTCAGTGCTCGCAACCTTTCCTCATAACTAAGATCCTCCAGACCCTTTATTAGCTTTGTTGCCCTTCTTTGTACTCGCTCCATTTCCAGTACGTCCCTCCTGAGGACTGGTGCCCAGAACTGGACAGCATACTCCAGGTGCGGGCGGACCAGAGTCTTGTAGAGCGGGAGAATTATCGTTTTATCTTTGCAGTTGATCCCCCTTTTAATGCATGCCAATATTCTGTTTGCTTTATTAGCAGCAGCTTGGCATTGCATGCCATTGCTGAGCCTATCATCCACTAGGACCCCCAGGTCCTTTTCCATCCTAGATTCCCCCAGAGGTTCTCCCCCCAGTGTATAGATTGCATTCATATTTTTGTCACCCAAATGCATTATTTTACATTTTTCTACATTGAACCTCATTTGCCATGTAGTCGCCCACCCCATTAATTTGTTCAGGTCTTTTTGCAAGATTTCCACATCCTGCGGAGAAGTTATTGCCCTGCTTAGCTTAGTATCGTCTGCAAATACAGAGATTGAACTGTTTATCTCATCCTCCAGGTCGTTTATGAACAAATTAAATAGGATTGGTCCCAGCACAGAACCTTGGGGAACCCCACTACCCACCCCTGACCATTCTGAGTACTCCCCATTTATCACCACCCTCTGAACACGCCCTTGTAGCCAGTTTTCAATCCATGTGCTCACCCTATGGTCCATGCCAACGCACCTTATTTTGTACAGTAAACGTTTATGGGGAATTGTGTCAAATGCTTTTGCAAAATCCAGATACACCACGTCTACGGGCCTTCCTTTATCTAGATGGCAACTCACCTCCTCATAGAAGGTTAATAGATTGGTTTGGCAAGAACGATTCTTCATGAATCCATGCTGATTACTGCTAATGATATCATTCTTATTACTAAAATCTTGTATATAGTCCCTTATCATCCCCTCCAAGAGTTTACATACTATTGATGTTAGGCTAACTGGTCTGTAATTCCCAGGAATGTTTTTTGGGCCCTTTTTAAATATTGGTGCTACATTGGCTTTTCTCCAATCAGCTGGTACCATTCCAGTCAATAGACTGTCTGTAAAAATTAGGAACAACGGTCTGGCAATCACCTGACTGAGTTCCCTAAGTACCCTCGGATGCAAGCCATCTGGTCCCGGTGATTTATTAATGTTAAGTTTCTCAAGTCTAATTTTAATTCCGTCCTCTGTTAACCATGTAGGTGCTTCCTGTGTTGTGTCATGAGGATAAACACTGCAGTTTTGGTTACTGAAGCCCCCCGATTCACTCGTGAAGACTGAGGAGAAGAATAAATTCAATACCTTTGCCTACCATCCAATCTGACAGAGCTTGAGCTATTTTGCAAAGAAGAATGGGCAAACATTTCACTCTCCTAGATGTGCAAAGCTGGTAGAGACATCCCCAAAAAGCTGTAATTGCAGTGAAAGGTGGTTCTACAAAGCATTGACTAAGGGGAGGCTGAATACAAATGCCCAACACACTTTTCAAATATGTATTTGTAAAAAATGTTAAACCATTTATCGTTTTCCTTCCACTTCACAATTATGTGTCACTTTGTGTTGGTCTATCACATAACAGCCCAATAAAATACGTTTATGTTTTTGGTTGTAACATGACAAAATGTGGAAAATTTCAAGGGGTATGAATACTTTTTCAAGGCACTGTACATTTGCAAAATCCTTCCATTCCTCTTCTAGCTGCCAGTCTTTCAAATTACATACATACATACATATATATATTCAAAAAGATTTCACCTTTCTTTTTCAAATAAAATGTAAGGAATAGAAGTTTCATTCAATGCCACACAGCGGCGCTGTTTTTCATTTATAGGAAAATTGCGACGCCACAGGAGAAGTAATTTTTTATGCTGCAGTTTGCGAATTATGAATCCATTGTTCAATTGCAACGTGAATTCCGCCGTTGGTTCAACAAAAAGCCACCTCATTATAAGCAAATTAGGAGTGGCATAAAAAAACTACTTGAAGATGGTTGTATGTGTAAACGAAAAAGCACTGGTCGGCCTCGCACGTCAAATGAGAACTTTGAGTGTATCCAAGGTGTGTTTTAACGGAGCCTTAGGAAATAATCAACTTGGCCAAGCAGTGAACTTACACAATATTCAACGATATGGCGTGTTCTTATGAACCGCCTACATATGAAGCCATACAAGTTGCTGTTAGTGCAGGCATTGCATCCTGGTGGTCCAGAAGGTTTGAATTTTGCGCTGCAATTCTGCATGAACCATTTTTCCAAACAACGTATTTTTTCAGATTAAAGCGGAGTTCCACCCAAAAATAGAACTTCCGCTTTTCTGAATTCTCCCCATCACCCCTCCGGTGTCACATTTGGCACCTTTCAGGGGGGTGGGGGGAGCAGATACCTGTCTAATCCAGGTATTTGCTCCCACTTCTGGGTAAAGATGGCCGCAGTATCTGCGGATAACTACGCCATGTCCCGTGCCTCCTCTATCCCCCCCGCTGTCTTCTGGGAGACAAGCAGGGACCAGTGGGATCGCGCAGCGCGACATGTGCATCAGGGAACCAGTCTGTGGAGCCGCAAGGCTTCACTTCCTGATTCCCTTACCGAAAATGGCGGCACCTCCACCCGAGAGCCGAGGGACAGATCGGCTTCGGGTGCGGACATCGCGGCCACCCTGGACAGGTAAGTGTTCATATTTTAAAAGTCAGCAGCTGCAGTATTTGTAGCTGCTGACTTTAAAAAAAAAAACGTCAGAACTCCGCTTTAATGAACATTTCATCTCTCTGGTAAGGTTAATTGCTACAATGTTAGAGTTTGGGGCAGTGAAAATCCTTGCATAGTCATCAAACATGAAAGACTCACCGAAGGGAGGGGGTACATAAAAGAAAGGGTCTTTATCCCACCTATGCCTGCTACTCTTCAAGATCTGAGACATCGAATTGTTGAAGCTGTGCATTCAATAACTAGTGACCAGTTCGTGTGGCAAGAAATGGTCTACCGTTTTGAAGTTTTTCACGCAACACATGGTGCTTGTGTTGAGTTCATACAACCTCAAGGACTATAAAACTTTGAACCTTCCTCTGTCTAGTGATGTGCGGAATGTACTTCTATCCATTACAGGTTGTTTAAAGGGGTTGTAAAGTCTCAAGGCTTTTTCACCTCAATGCATTCTTTGCAATAAGGTAAAAAACCTTCTGTGCTGCAGATGCCCCCCTTTTTCTTACCTGAACCCGTTCGTTCCAGTGACGAGCACGAGCCCAGCAGCTCCAGCCGCTGTCTCTGTCCTCCATTGGATAGATGGATAGCAGCAGGAGCCATTGGCTCCCACTGATGTCAATCAAATCCAGGAACAAGAGAGCGGGCCAAGTCTTGCTGTCTGTGTCAATGGACGCAGCAGCGGGACTCGTGAGCGCGCCTGCAATGGGGCACCCCATGAAGAGGAGGGTCCAGGAGTGCCCCTGGGGCACCCCAGAAGAGGAGGATCGGAGCCGCTCTGTGAAAAACCCTTGTAAATATAGCATGTTTATTTAAAAAAAAAAAAAAAACACCGTTACAATCACTTTAAAATAAAGAGTTGAAATCTGCTCCATCTTTTTGAATAACCTTATGTTGTATATGTTCATATGTACTTGCATATTTTTCTGCAGTCAAGTGTACCCCCCCCCCCCCCTTTTTATTTAAATTTTTTTACAGTTTTGAATGCTTTTCTGCATTATGGACCATTTTATTACTATTATCTTTCTTTTGAAAAACAATATAATGGGGACACAAAGTACAGTGGAGCAGTAAGATCCACATAAAGTAAATACCGGCAACCTAATTAACAAGGTAATATACATCTAGTTGGATTAGTAGAACAGCAGTACATTGCAGTAAAGATCCTCAAATAATAAAGGCCTTGTCCTTCTAACCAGGAGAAAATAGAAGAGAAGAAAGATAAAAGGGATGGTATAAACAAAGAAGCCCAGCATTTTACCGAAACCGTGTATAAAAGGCCGGTTATCACAAGAAATAAGGTAGGATAACTGTTTTTAAGGTTTAATTGTACAGTTGGGATCATGCAACCATATGGACCAAAAATTATAAAATGTTAATGGCGACACGTTTTTAATGGCTAATAATCTTTCCATTTCACGTTGATGATTCAATGTAGATGAGGTATCTCCAAGGCTGGGAACATCAATGATGTTCCACCTTCTAGTGATATTAATGTTGGTGGCAATGAGTAGGTGAACTAATATTACTCTAGTACTTGGGAGGGGGGTGGCTATCAAGACCAATATGGAGCAAGGCAAGAGGTGGATCAGGTGTTGTTGTGTTAAAGCCTAGAAGAACAGAAATCGGGTGAAAGCCCTTCCAATATAAATATGGGAATTTACAATGCCAGAGGAGGTGAAGTAGAGACCCAGTTTCCCTACAAAGTCTCTAACAGAGAGGGCTGTAAGGGGTCCAGTTTATAAGGAATGAGGGGCCAATGACTGACTCTTTTGATGAAATTCCAATGATTTGTACATTGAGAATCTTTGGAAGTGGTGGTGACTGCTTTGTTCCATGAAGCCTCAAGAAACGCATGATTTAATTCTAAGTCCCACTTGTTTGTTTTAGAAAAGCCATTAGTACCTTTAAAAAAAATGTAAAACATACAGTAGATATACCCTTCATACAATAAAGCTTGTCAGTAAAGTAGAGATACATGGAGGAAAGAAATATTGATGTATAGTGCCCAGGACAATTTTCAGCACTGATGCACTTTGACAATTGCGCGGTCATGCAACACTGTACCCAAACTAAATTATTACAATTTTCTTCCCACAAATAGAGCTTTCTTTTGGTGATATTCGATCACCATTGGGATTTTTATTTTTTGCTAAAAAAGACCAAAATAAAAAAAAAAGTTTTTCTTTGTTTCTGTTCTAAATTTTTGTTTTTACCTTCACTGACGGGCACTGAGCAGCACTGATGGGCACCGATAGGCAGTGCTGATATGCAGCACTGACAGGTGGCACTGATGGACATTAATAGATGGCACTGATGAAGAGGTACTGACAGGTGTTACTGATTGACACTGTGGTGAGCACTGATTGGCACGGTTATGGGCACTGACAGGCATTCCTGATGGGCACTGACAGCTGATTGGCATTGTTGTGGCACCTCTCATGGGGGCTGCGCTGATAATCAATGTGCTAATTATCAGCGCAGACCCCCCTCTGACAGGGAGAGCAGCCGATCGGCTCTCACTGTCAGAACCGAGGAAAGCCGTTTACCGGCACTTCCTGGTTCACGCTGTGATCAGCTGCGATTGTAAAATTATGAAAATGTGGCTCTCGCAAATGTTATTAAACATGTGTAACCAAGTGTTGATAAGTGCGGATGTGAATATATAAAGCAAACAACCTGTAAATAAGGTCCAAATAAATGTGCTGAGTGTTCTGATCCGCAATGGGAAAAAAACTTTTGAAGTGCAATGGACCACAAACGCTCCAGGACTATTCAGGTGCAGAAACGCCACCCCCACATGTGTCCCCACTCACCAAATGGCCATGACCCCCAGCTTTGCAGTCTGGGGGGGTCACTTCAGGCTTATGCGATGGTATCCAGAGAAGCTCAGACGTGCATTCCAGAAACCAGGAAGTGCGTTCCAAGGAGCAGGACATAAGGTCATTGGCACTGGAAATACATTGACATGTTTCGCCAACCTACAGGGCGTTATCAAAGGCCTAATTCCCGGCCCACTCGACCGTCTTAAATAGAGGAAAGGAGGAAATACCCCCCACACAGAGGACTAACTGTGATTGGTCACAGCTGATCATATGGTAAGGAGCCTTCGTCAGAGGCTCCATACCACAATCAGAGATGCGGTGTGTCAGAGTGACACACAGCACCACTGATCGATTCGATGCTCGCCCCCACTAGTTATCCTGCGGGGGGGCGTCATATGACGCCCAGTCAGGATAACTGAACCACCGCCCGCTATAGGCCGGGCGGGAAGTGGTTAAAGTATTTGTAAACCCCATTCATTAATTCTTACCTGGGAACATATATCTGTAGTGTTTACTTACCTATCTCCAAAGCTCTGAGTGTCGTGTCTTTCTGCTGCTCCATTCCTCTGGTATCAGCAGAGTCACGTCTGACAAGTTCTCTGACACATGAGATAACAGCAGCTCAAAATTTGTGTTGGGAAGGGTGCTCAGAGGTAAATAAGCAGAGAGCGTGTCTATTCACAGTACAGCTCTGCATGTTCCTTCGTTCCTCTTCCTAATGTGGAGGGGGTTTCCTTTCCTCCAATTAGCTCGCACACAGTGTATGCTCAGACTCCCCACCTACTGCTGAATGAGCAAAGATTTCTAGCACGATCTGCACTTTTTAAAGAATGTAGAAAGGGAAAGGCCATAGATACACAAGTAAAACGTATGTAGGGAGATTTGTTTCATCTCTGTGTATCCTCTGAGGCTGTTCACTTCACTACGTATAGGAGAGGGTTTACATCCACTTTAAGTGCTAAAAGTCTTGCAATAGGGTCTTTGTGTTTGAAAATTTGCAGCTTCAATCAAAGACCAAATTTTGTGTTGGGAAGGGATCCACCAATATCTACAGTAATTTAGTCTAGGACACAGGCTTTGTAATAGTGAGATATTAGGAGGCCCATACCCCTGTTATGTTTGTGTCTTGACATAATAGGAAGGAAACATCTGGAGGGGTTTATGTCTGCAGAAATATTTAGTGAAATATCGCTGTATGGTGGGAAGGCGGGATGCAGATAATGACAGTTTTGAATAAGTAGTGTATTTTGGGAAGTGGTATCATTTTCAGTCTTGCCATCTTCCCCACTTTGAATAATTCATGAGTCTGAAGGTGCCACAGAGTTTGAGGTATGATTATAATTTAGATCATGTAATTGGAGGTAGAGGTGGAAATCTTAATTCCTACGTATGTTATTACACTAGGGGCCCATGGGAATTGTGCGAGAAGTTGAGCTTTAACCCCTTCAGATGCGCGTTATAGCCGAATGATGGCTACAGCGCGGATGTGCTTTGCCGTCAATAGACTTCCTCCCCTTTGCATGCTCACCACGCCCCCCCTGAAGGGCACGCACTGTGATCACCCGAGTCAGTGAGACTCGAGTGATCGGAGTAAGGGGTTAATCCCGGCCCCTTACCAGGTGATCAGCTGTCAGCCAATGACCACTGATCACGTGATATAAACAGAGGATCGGTAATCTTCTTTTTTTTTTTTATTTCTCACGCTGACAGCGCGAGGAGAAAAAAAAGCCAATCACCGGCTTTAGTGCAAGGGACATCAGTCCCGAAGATGAGGAGGCGAAGCCACCTCATATGTGCCCACCAGTATCGCCTGCCAGTGCCAAGAATCAGTGCCCACCAGTACATAAGTGCCAGCAATCAGTGCCACCTATCAAAGCCCACCAGTGATGTCAATCATTGCCACCTAGCAGTGCTGCCTATCAGTGTCACCTATTAGTGCCCATCACTGCCAGCTATTAGTGCCCTTCAGTGCCACCTATCAATGCCCTTCAGTGCCACCTCTGTGCCACTTTATCAGTGCCCATCAGTGTAGCCTCATCAGCGTACATCAATGAAGAAGAAAAATTACCTGTTTGCAAAATTTATTAACAAAATTATAAAACCGTTTTGTATTTTTTTTTTTTCTTAAAAAAAAATCGTACTTTTTTTAACAAAAAAATCCTCAGAGGTGATCAAATACCACCAAAAGAAAGCTCTATTTGTGGGAAAAAAATGATAAATTTTCATTCAAAGAGTGCCAGCGCTAAAAGCTGAAAATTGGTCTGGGCAGGAGGGGGGTTCAGGTGCCCAGTAATCAAGTGGTTAAGATGAGGGGACCATATGTAACCCTAGAACTTAAGATTTAGTTGTATTCAGTTCATAATAAGAAACCTTTATTAATATAGGTGGGGGGAGAGAGCGAGAACATGGGTTGAATCTCTGGCAGGGAGACTGTACAACTTCATCAACCAAAATAAAGATTGTTTTAGACAGCATGCCTGAGTTAAGTACTCTCGCTGAGGGATTGGAATAAAGAGAATATCGCCGTTTGCAGGAAACCAGTAATACCAAATTTGTAATGGACTAGTTTTAAAAATCCCCAGTGGACTCGATCAAATGCCTTCCCTGCATTTAAGAAGAGGAGCAGAGAAACCTGTCTTTCAGAAACAAAACCCACCTGACAGGGATGTATCAAGGATAGTAATTAAAAGAGTATGGGAATTGTGTTCCTTTTTTTATATATATATCATACTTAGACTCTGAGAACCGAGCGATCAAACACCACTGATCGCTTGGTTCTCCCTGAGCAGAGAACTGCTGACTATCAGTCAGCAGCTCTCTGCTCTGCATCCCCCCCCCCCCCCCCCCCACCTCTCGTTTACTGGAACGCTGGGCTATGGAGGGGGTGGGAGCGGCTCGCTGAGAGGCTGAGCCAGGTGCAATTTAAGGCATAGGGGCGGAACCCGACTTCATTGTCGCAATCTTACCCAAGCCTGGACCAACTCTGTGACGTCAGCAGACAGCGAACTTCAGCCTGCTGTCTGCTGAAAACGGGTCACATGAGTATAAAACAATCTGCACTCCTGTCATCCACAGGAGAAGTACAGCCAAACGAGCTTTGGCTGTACTTCTCCTTTTTAATGTACTAAGAGTAAGTAATTTGGCAAAAAACATTTTACATCAGAATTAAGAAGCCAAATAGGTCTATAATTATTAGCAACAGTGGGATCTGTGTTAGGTTTGGGAATAGTAACAATTACAGCTTGTAACATTTCAGGAGACAAAGAACAAGAGGACGCAGCCAGATTAAAGACATTTAGTAAATGGGGAGAGACAAGGTCATTCAATTGTTTGTTTATAATATTCATTAGAGAAACCATCAATGTAAGGGGATTTATGATTAGGCCGAGTTTTGAGAATAGAAGATATTTCCTGAAGGTTAAGCAGCAGAGAAATAGGATTTAGTTGTTCTGCAGATAATACAGGAAGGGTCGACGCCTGCAGATCTGGTGCAATAAGGGGTGTAGTAGGGTGAGGTGTGGAAGTATCATTCTACAGGTCATATAGAGATTAATAGTAGTTACTAAGGGCATTCGCTATGTCCTGTGGATTGGAGAGACTCTGATTAGTAGTGGGATGTGTAATGGAGATTATTCACCGCTTAGCATTACAGATCATTTAAAGCGGTAGAAGAACCACGGAAAAAAAAAAAAACACTTGTAAGGCAAACAATTGCATAATGTTCTGGTATACAGTGCATACTAGCACTTTATGAAATCCTTACCTTAGAACAAAGCCCTCCAGCGGCGTGCTGTCACCGCTGAGAGAGTTGACATCTTCCCCCGGTCTTTCTTCCGGGTTTCGCAGGCTCCGGTGGTGTAAATGGCCGGAGCCACGATGACGTCACTCCCGTGCATGCACGCAGGAGCCCTCTGTTCCGGCATGGTATGCCGGACCTTCAGAGCGCATGCGCCGGTGACGTCACCAGCTGCATCCAGGGTGAATATCTCTTAAACAATGCATATTTAGGAGATATACATTTTTTTCTACTGCACAGGTAAGCCTTATTATAGGCTCACCTGTAGGTAAAAAAAAATTACAAAGCAGCTTTACTACCACTTTAAGCACCTATGTTCATTGTTCTATAGATAACCGTGCAATTCAGATCTTAAAGGCTGAGTTCACCTTTTTGAAAAGGTGCATTTATTATTTTTATCAAAGGAGCCTAGAGTCTGCTGGAGGTAGGGGGATCGGGGGGCAAGCAGGGCAGACCTGGAGCATGTTCCACCCTAAATAGGGATGTAATATGTGCAAGAGTCCAAAATGATGGGGTCAAAGCAGGAGGGAAGACGCTGTTGAATTCTGCAGTTGGCATAACCAGAGAAATTGGAACTAGAGCCCATTCACTATCCAAGATAACAAAACAAGTGTGAATAATATATTAATTTTGATCTTTAAGTAGATCTAAAGCCAGCACTTTTTTTTTTCTCTTTGGGAAGATGGGATTGGTAAATGGTTATAAAACCCCTGTAAGGTTGTGTTTTTTGTTTTGTTTTTTCCCATTGGGGGACTTTTGCTAGAGACACAACAGGAAGTAAGAGGAAATTGCCATAAATGAAAGGGAAATCCATTCTTGGTCGTCACCAACACAGGGGTTTCTATTGCAAGATTTCCCCTCCAATCCTTTTATGCCAACTATAAAATTTTGGGATTTCCCATCACTTTCTATCCCTGTAACAATGTTCATTAGAACAAACTTGATGAATTTTACCAGAAGGTAACCCTAAAAACCTGAAAGGTTCTAATTCTTCACTCCAGACACTAAAAATATTAGATACATTTTAAGTGGTTATAAACTTAGCCCCTGAAGCAAAGCAGGAACGGTCAATTGTTCCCCTAGTGTAGATCAAAGGTATCTGGACACCCCACTAAAATGATTGAGTTTAGGTGTTTCCATTGATAATAATACATCATACAAAGACCTTTAAATGATTGCGCACTGTCGTGGATATTCCACTATACTCTTGCATCTTTAAATAATCTTTAAATAACCCATGTCTTCCGCATCTCCCCAGTAAACAGACTTAATCACCATCTTGGCTCCATCGTTCCTTCATCTGCCCTGCTGGGCAGAGGCTCTCGGCTTTTATTCACACACACAAAGGAAGTCACAAACAGGAAGTCACAAACGGGAAACCCTGGCCCCAACAGCCAATCGCTTCACCCACAGGATATGACCTCACAGGATATGAATGTAACAAGATGAGTTTATACAACAACCAATGAATAATGACTAGGTGTCAGAAACCATGAACCAGACCGAGACAGAAGTACAGTAAAATCACACTTGTTTATTAATACAAATAAAAAGGTAAATGGAGTAAGCGTAGTCAAAGCATAGCCAGAGTCCAGTAACCGGATCGGGTAATCAGCCAAGCCAGAGTTCAGTAACCAGATCGGGTAATCAGCCAGGCCAGAAGTCAGGGATCCAAGTAGAGGAACAGCAAGGAGGATAAGGAGCCAGAAGGGATGTCAGCAAAGCCAGTCTTTAAACAGGAACGCAGGAGATGGTTTCTTGTGATGATGTGATCAAGGCGAAGGCAGGAATTAAGTGAGCTGGAAATCTTTAAGTAGGCGGGACTGACGAGCAGATCCACAAAAGCTGGGTAACTGTGGAGAGAGATGAGAGCTGGCAATTAGCCGACAGCTGAGCGACCAGTTCAGAGAAGGAAGGGCTGAGCCAGCCCTGACACTAGGGGAGTCTTATGGGCAGGGGCAGCGTGTACAATCTCTAGCCCCCTGTCTCTGTAAGCTATCCTCAGCATGATCACAGGAAGCCTGAGATCATGAACGCTTCTCCCGACCACGATTCAAAGGTTCCCGCTTTTACCGTTTTTCGTGAATCCTTACTCTGCGTTGCTAAGAGAACAACGCATACCTGGACTATATTATCATTCCTGCTGATGGGAGATTATCTGCAGGTGTATGCCATGGCACCCCAAATATGTTGATCAGGCATACAGGGGTGATACGAGCGCACTTCCGTTAAACCGATAATGTCTTTGCGGAGCGAACACATCCCCCCCCACAGACGATCGTTCTGTGCATCGCACAGGGGCCCTTCGCTGGTGGACATATCCCCACTCTGCAAACACTTCTCTCCAACCTCAGGAAGTTTTCCACTACCAAACGGATCTCAACCAGCGTCAGTCTGCCCCAGTCAGCTCTACAGCTTGCGGGAGTACTAACACTGGGAGACACTATGACAATACATATTGAAATACATCTTCATAAAATTTGCACAACACACACTTCCAAGCTTGTGGTACCAGTCTAGTGAAGGCTCTTTTCTTTTCCAGCTTGACTGTCCCCCTGTGTACAAAGCCAGATCTATGAAAATATTGGGTGTATTTTTAAGAAAATTGTATGCAAATGAATTCCATGAGAATGGGGCAAAAGTTTAATTTTCTCAGGCTATAGTCTTTGCAGATTGAATGTCATTTATTGTAAGGAAAAAAAAATAGTGTCAATGGGGAAATACCACCCTATAGCCACTGGATGGAACTGTGTTTAATAGGGAAAAGAGGGGTATGGTTGAAAAGAGGCAGGCCATCATCCCTGGGTAGAGACTTCTCTGCCCCCCTGCTGGCTAAGCTTGATGCCATTCTGTTTCGTTCTTATTTTGAGCTTCCCCCATTCACATGTTTGGGACAAATTGCCTTCCTGCTGCTGTGATGGATGCCGCTGTTGGTTTTTAATCTCCTTGGCTGCTGTATAGATGCCGTCTGCCTCATAAGGACATAACAGATTACCTCACTGCTACTAACACCCTGAAAAAAGAATCATTATTGTAAAACTCGTCGGGGTCTTGTATGTATCGGTCATGCCTAATTTTTTATGAGGCCATTATCTATCTATATGGAATCGTATGTATCTGTGTTATGTGCCTTGTTGGTATTGTAGCTGTTACATCAGCCATCCATTGTTCTTCTTTTAACAACGATTGTAACAATAAAATTAGCATTACGGCTTTTTATATATACAGTGGGGACGGAAAGTATTCAGACCCCCTTAAATTTTTCACTCTTTGTTATATTGCAGCTATTTGCTAAAATCATTTAAGTTCATTTTTTTCCCTCAATGTACACACAGCACCCCACATTGACAGAAAAACACAGAATTGCTGACATTTTTGCAGATTTATTAAAAAAGAAAAACTGAAATATCACATGGTCCTAAGTATTCAGACCCTTTGCTGTGACACTCATATATTTAACTCGGATGCTGTCCATTTCTTCTGATCATCCTTGAGATGGTTCTACGCCTTAATTTGAGTCCAGCTGTGTTTTGATTATACTGATTGGACTTGATTAGGAAAGCCACACACCTGTCTATATAAGACCTTACAGCTCACAGTGCATGTCAGAGCAAATGAGAATCATGAGGTCAAAGGAACTGCCTGAAGAGCTCAGAGACATAATTGTGGCAAGGCACAGATCTTGCCAAGGTTACAAAAAAAATTCTGCTGCACTTAAGGTTCCTAAGAGCACAGTGGCCTCCATAATCTTTAAATGGAAGACGTTTGGGGTGACCAGAACCCTTCCTAGAGCTGGCCGTCCAGCCAAACTGAGCTATCGGGGGAGAAGAGCCTTGGTGAGAGAGGTAAAGAAGAACCCAAAGATCACTGTGGCTGAGCTCCAGAGATGCAGTCGGGAGATGGGAGATAGTAGAAAGTCAACCATCACTGCAGCCCTCCACCAGTCGGGGCTTTATGGCAGAGTGGCTCGACGGAAGCCTCTCCTCAGTGCAAGACACATGAAAGCCTGCATGGAGTTTGCTAAAAAAAACACATGAAGGACTCCAAGATGGTGAGAAATAAGATTCTCTGGTCTGATGAGACCAAGGTAGAACTTTTTGGCCTTAATTCTAAGTGGTATGTGTGGAGAAAACCAGGCACTGCTCATCACCTGTCCATTACAGTCCCAACAGTGAAGCATGGTGGTGGCAGCATCATGCTGTGGGGGTGTTTTTCAGCTGCAGAGACAGGACGACTGGTTGCAATCGAGGGAAAGATGAATGCGGCCAAGTACAGGGATATCCTGGATGAAAATCTTCTCCAGAGTGCACAGGACCTCAGAGTGGGCCGAAGGTTTACCTTCCAACATGACAATTACCATAAGCACACAGCTAAAATAACGAAGGAGTGGCTTCACAACAACTCCATGACTGTTTTTGAATGGCCCAGCCAGAGCCCTGACTTAAACCCAATTGAGCATCTCTGGAGAGACCTAAAAATGGCTGTCCACCAACGTTTACCATCCAACCTGACAGAACTGGAGAGGATCTGCAAGGAGGAATGCCAGAGGATCCCCAAATCCAGGTGTGAAAAACTTGTTGCATCTTTCCCAAAAAGACTCATGGCTGTATTAGATCAAAAGGGTGCTTCTACTAAATACTGAGCAAAGGGTCTGAATACTTAGGACCATGTGATATTTCAGTTTTTCTTTTTTAATAAATATGCAAAAATGTCAACAATTCTGTGTTTTTCTGTCAATATGGGGTGCTGTGTGTACATTAATGAGGAAAAAAATGAAATGATTTTAGCAAATGGCTGCAATATAACAAAGAGTGAAAAATGTAAGGGGGTCTGAATACTTTCCGTCCCCACTGTATATATATATTTTGTTACTCTCTTTATATACTCTGGGCCCACATAATCCCATTCAGTATTTGGGGGGTTCTTTCATTCTACTAGATGGAACTGAGGAGTGTGCTTATTTCCTGTAATACTGAGCACCATCTAGAGGTCATAGTGTAGTATATTCCCCACTGACACTTATTTTTTTTTTTTTCAATTAACACTCCATCTGCAGGGAATATAGCCTAGGAATATCTGATTTTGCCCTGTTTGCACAGAACTAATTTACATGCAGTTTGGATAGAGGAATGGCTCTATGAAGTTTTTTTTAAATATACCCCCTACTTTGACAAGTTTGGTATTTAAGAATTTAAAAGGAATGCATAGAGCTCTGACTGTAACCCTACTGAACACCTTTCAGATGAGTTGAAAGGCCGAGCATAAGCCAGGTCTTTTCATCCAATGTCCTCCCAAGACCTCCTGCTCTCTAGCTCCCTTGTCATCTCCACATATGCTCACCTCCAGGATTTCTCCAGAGCTTCTCCCATCCTTTGGAACTCCCTACCCCAATCTGTCTGACTGTCCCCTAATCTATCCATCTTTAGATGATCCCTGAAAACCCTTCACTTTAAAGAAGCCTATCCTGCTTCTAACTAACACTGTTTTACTTCCTCCATCAGCTCATTGCCACAGCTATTATCTTTTGTATCAATTGACCCTTCCTTTTTAGATTGTAAGCTCTGAGTAGGGCCCTCTGATTCCTCTTGTACCAAATTGTAATGTCTTCCTTTATTTTGTTAAGCGCTGCGCAAACTGTTGGCGCTATATAAAACCTGTATAATAATAATGTCAGTACCTGCCTCACAAATGCTCTTTTAGCTGAGTGGGCACACGTTCCTACAGACACACTTCAAAGCCTTGTGGAAAGTCTTCCCAGAATAGTGGAACCTGTTATATAACAGTAAAGGGGAAGCCAACTCTATATCAATGGCCATGGTTTTGAAATAGGATGTCCAATAAACTTGTATAGGTGTGATGATCAGTTGTCCACAAAAATGTTGCCATATGGTGTACAAACTGTGCGTTAGAGGAGGGTGTTCCAAATCTGAGTTTACATTCACACCATAGAAATAGAAAAAAATCCCTTCCTTCCTTTTTTTTAAAAAAAGCACAGAGGGGGACTTGAGCCACCTTCCATAAAACAGAGATATGTCTTTACTGACTTGGGCAGAGTTGGCCTTTAAATCTAGGTCAAGGTTGCCACTTTGCCTCCAGCTTTTATACCTTGGGCCTATTGATCCGCTTTGATAAAAATGTGACTGTTTCCCTTCTTTGGCTGCACTCCCAGCACCATTGTGTCTATATTTAAATGAATCTGGCCAGAAGTGCATGATGTTTCTGAACATACATTATAAACCGGTCATCCAACATGCATGAGGAAATAGTAAGCACTAACCTTTATATGGGAATTTACAATTTGTAGTGCTTTTAAAGGGCTATGCCTGTTATCAAGCAGTTTATTCATATTTGTTTACCCCCCCCCCCCCCAGCTTGATTGTAAATGATCGTCTTGTAAAACAACCCATTCAGTTTAAAATAGAAATGAAAGGCAATAGGGCAAAGGCAAAACATTTATCCACAGATATAAAAAAAAAAAGTATAATTAACTTTTTCCTTTTTTTTATAAGTGATCACATACCCTCTGTTCTCAGCTGCATAAGAGCTGGGGGGAGGATCTGTGAGTAAAATACGCACTCATACACTAGTTAGGCACACAGTTGACCACTTGCCAATCGCGCTATAGCCCAATGATGGCTACAGCTCAGCCAGCCAGTTCTCCGAGGGCATCATATGACTCCCGTGATTGCGGCCGCTGTGCCGCGCTCTGTGATCGCTGTGTTCTTAGGACACAGCTGATTACAAATCAGGGTAAAGAGCCAATCACAGCAGCCCTTTACCATGTGATTAGTTGTGTCCAACCACAGCTGATCACGATGTAAACCCAAGCCAGTTACCGGCATTTCTTTCCTCACGCTAACAGCGTGGGAGAGCAATCTATACTAAGAGTTTAACTTAGAACATGTGGGCAGGCTATAGCTATTCAAGAATTTGCATATTTTTAAGTGGTTGTATATAAGCTTTAAAATGAGTCTTCACTAACCTGTGTAGCTGCAGGCCAGGTACAATGCAGAATTTAATTCTCATATTCCTTGAGGCCATGGGAATCAATGGGTGCTGAACTGCAATTTGTGTGCTTCAACTGTGATATTTTTATAGTAGATTGCTTTACAGTACCCAAAGCTAAGGAGGTCAGTGAGGGCTTGATTAGAGCCTTGTTACAAAATAATGAGAATATGCTAAACAAAGAATATGCTAATAATGTTTATATGTTTTAAATCATCCGCGATCCACCTCACCCTCACCTCAGGCAGGTGCAGGTCGACAGGCAGCTCTTCAGATGTGCTGTGCTCTAATCCTGGAAGGCTGGCTGGCACAGTTCCCTTCCCTCAGGCCATGCTGGAGAAGATGGAGGGAGGAGGTGGGTGGAGCCAATATTCGCTAGGCGTGGATAAGGAAGAAGTTAAATCCTCCTCCGCTCTGAATGCTGGGACCTCGCTCTCCTCGGACGTGACATCACTGGTTGCTAGATGGCAGGCGATAGTATCCAGTGCGGCAGGCAGTAGAGGCCAGGCCAGCAGCGGTGCAACAACAAGAGGTTCTTGGCGCCACTGCTGATGATTGTGAATGAATGATATTTTCCCATCCGCCCCTGCATCAGTGAGTGTCCCTCCCACCCATCAGTCCCTGATTGCCCTCCACACTATCACAGTCACAGTATAGGTCGCTGATCATCGCCATTACTAGTATAGTATCTGCCCTGATCAGTATCCTGGTCGTGGTCAGAACTATACTAGTGTCCACAAAAACTTAGTGTTAGCAGGATCAGCCCTGATCGTTGCCACCACTTGCGACATGTAGCAAAATACATTTTGACCTAAATTTATAAAGACATTTGATTTTATTGCATTTTTTATGACAGAAAGTAGAACATATTGTTTTGTTCTGTTTTATGTTGTATGACCCCGCAATTGCCAGTAAAAGTAGCACAAGGCTGAATAGCAAAAAATGAACTGGTCATGGAGAGCGTAAAACCTTCCAGGTCAAGTGCTTAAAGTGATTCTTTCAGCATCAGCAAATGTACACAAATAGATTTCTTATGGATCACAATATATCGCAATAGTGTAATGAAAGCCCCAGCCTTTATCATTGGAAAGACAGCAGTGAGTTCCAGTGCAGCGATTTGCTTAGGCTGAAATATTGCCATCAGTCTGCTGTAGCCACGAGGAAGACCTGCACAGGTAATCATTGCTACCCCTGCTTCTAGGAGAGTCCGCCATAAAACCCACTAAACAGCCATGAAGTTTGCCGGGAGAGAGAGCATTTAAACCTGTTGGAATTTAAAAAGGTTTTAAATGGTCTCAAAAAAAAAAGGGCAAAAATATAAAAAAAAAGTACAAAAAATTATTCTGTACATGAAATCTTCGTCTTGCACATGGTTCATGCAGCAAGGCTATGCCTTCCGGTACATTGGTGAATTATTCAGGCTCCTGAGAAAATGATTCATCGTGGCATAAAATAGCTGAAATGGAGGAACTAGTGTACATAGGATAGGTTAGATAAGTTCACCACCATTTGGGCGTGTTTATTCCACAACTTCCGAATATGTGAACCTCATGACCTCATCGTGCGTTCGGTATCAGTCTGGATGCATTAATAGATAACACCAACATGCCTGTCTGCTGTAGAATGATCAGACATAATGACCCTGGATGGCTCACAAGGAAACAGGAACCAGTAAGTAGCTTTGGTAGCCAACACTTATTGTTTGGGAAGGCTGCTGGCCGATTTGACTACATCCATATCCTGTCCCAACTTCTTCTCCCTCTCTTGTTATGTCCCCTTCCACCCCATAAATCTTTCACAGATATGACCCATACCCCCTCGCCTTTTGTCAGAGAATGCCTATCAGACACTTAGTTTGCAGAAATGTGCATGCACGCAGAATAGTGAACAGGCGCACAGGCTCGTACTCCGTGCATGTTGGCGCCAGATGGGCTATTAAGTGCTGACTGGTGTTTCAGCTATTCTCTGCATCCTGCTGCTACTTTGCTTGTTCCTTTGTTGTTGACCCAGCTTGTCTCTGACCTGAACTTGGATCCTGATTCTGCCTTGTTGCCAGTTCCTGACCCCGGCTCTGTTCCTTACTACGTCTTTGCCTTATGATCCTGTTCTTTACTGCTCGCTTGCTGCTGACTTCGGCTATAACTGTGACCACGCGTTCCTGGCTCTGTTCCCACATCCAATTCAAGCGCCTACCTGGCTGTGTCCTGCATCAGCTCTGCTCACCACGGTGTGTTCCTGTCTCAAGTCTGCTGAGAGCTCTGACAAGCCTTGCGTCTGGAACCTGCAGCCTGTGGAGTGCCCCTTTAACTTCAGCTGGATTCCTGTGCCTGACCTGATGTTCTGCCAGCCTGCCTGGGACCGCATCACCTGCGGCAAGCACTCCTATCAACACATGCCGGCACTCATAATCCTCCTGTCCCTCGGCACACTCTGTTCCATCTTCAGTGGGACCTGGGCTGGTGATAAAAGAGAGGCCAACCTCGTCATTTCAGTCTCCAATCAAGTACATGACACCCCCCTTCCTCCCCTCATCCCTTTTTTATTCTTTTTTTTTTTCTTTTTCTCTTTTCTACTTTCATTCTGCGGACACTTTCATGGCCTGTCTTTAAGCTGCAGAGCAACTCACAACTTTTGGGTTCTAGCATACACTATATTGTCAAAAGTATTGGGACTCATGTCTTACTCTGTAGGGTTCAATATTAAGTTGGCCCACCCTTTGCAGCTATAATCGTTCCGACTCTTCTGGGAAGGCTGTCCACAAGGTTTGAGAGTGTGTCAATGGGAATGTTTGACCATTCTTCCAGAAGAGCAATTGTGAGGTCAGGCACTGATGTGGGACAAGAAGGCCTGGCTCACAGTCTCCGCTCTAATTCATCCCAGATGTGTTGTATCGGGTTTAGGTCAGGATTCTGTGCAGGCCGGTCAAGTTCCTCCACCCCAAACTCGCTCATCCATGTCGTTATGAACCTTGCTTTGTTGGGCTTGACCCCTTAGTTCCAGTGAAGGGAATTCTTAAAGCGGTTGTATACCTGCACATGTAAAAAAGAAAAAAAAAAAAAACCCTGTAAGGCAAAGGCATAATGAGCTAATATGCGGTGCATACTAGCTCATTATGAAATACTTACCTTAGAACGAGGTCCCTGTACAGGTTTAGGAGATATTAATTTTACCTACAGGTAAGCCTTATTATAGGCTTACCTGTAGGTAAAGATTAAAAATAAGGGTATACAACCACTTTAAGGCAGTAGCATACCAAGACATTTTGGACAATTTCATGCTCCCAACTTTGTATGAAAAGTTTGGGGATGGCCCCTTCCTGTTCCAACATGACTGCGCACCAGTCCACAAAGCAAGGTCCATAAAGACATGGATGAGCGAGTTTGGGGTGGAGGAACTTGACTGGCCTGCACAGAGACTGGAATGCCATTAAAGTTCATGTAAAGGCGGGTGTCCCAATACTTTTGAGGTATAGTGTATATGGCACTACAACACAGAAGACTAGACAATAAAGTTTGCCATACACTAGTAGATTTTTGAACAAATGTGTGTGAATATTCGTACAAAAATCCTCATCAGTACATTAAATGACTTGATGAATGTTGTTCCATGGCACTAAAAAAAAGTGTGCCTTTAACAACTTATCTTGGAGTGAATGGACTTTCCAGAACGAAAACCACATTCACTATTAAAAATTATTTCGCTTAAAAAAAAAAAAAAGCATCCTGCTTCTTTGAATTTTTTTGTCACTGTAGTTGAAAATGAACGTCGATTCTACCTCACTAATGTTTACAAAAATCAAACAAAAGTTCTTAAAACTAAAATGTAACTAGTGTATAACCAGCTTAAGACTTCTGGGAAAGCTCAGGATAGGTTCACCTTCAACATCATTAACCGCTTACTTTAGAGATTTTGCCTGGTGTTCCCATGAGCTCAAGGTCACACAGTCCCGCCTCCTGGCCCGGCGCCTTTAAAAGACAGAACACCGGTCCAATGCTTGGGCGTGTGATGTCATCAAAGGTGTCGGGCCAGGAGGCGGAACTGTGTGACAGTGAGCTCCAGGAAAATCGGGCAATTCAAATAAAAGCTGTTACAGCTGGCAATCCCCGCTCTCTGATGATCGCCTCTTCCTCTGCACAGGTGAGGATGCATAGATGGGCACTGGTTATGCTGAATCGATGGGCATAGGTCAGGCTGCATTGATGGGCACTGGTGAGGCTGTGCTGATGGGCACTGATAGGCCCTGGTGAGACTGCACTGATAAAGTTGTTGTTTATTTTTGTAACTTAATTCTGCATAAAACATTTAAGTGTAATTTCAGGAGATAATTTATGAGGACGTGTTTAGGGGCGGGGCATGGTAGGGGTTGGGTGGGGCAACTGGTGGCGAGTAACTCTTAAGGCCTGGCTAGTAGCTCAGGATTTCAAATTTTGAGTCCTGTTCTGGAGCACCTTCACATCCCTGGAGATGATGTGCTGACCCGTTGGGAAGTGCTTATCCCCTTTTCTTTTTGAAATTGTCTGTTATTTCATGTTTTTGTCTAAATGTTTCTTACACTGTCTACTTCTTAGGTAGTAATTTAATGGAAAAAAATGGATGAAACTTTGTGGAATTTTAAAAGATTGTTTTGTGAAACCAATTTTTTTCATCTCACAAACTCCTTTACATATCCAGGGTGCTTAGGGGCCAGAATTCCCTTTGATCTCCTGAATTGCTTTGATCAGTCGGAGCTAATTGTAGACCTACGTTTTTCACCTTTTTGAAGATAAACGTAGGTTTAATTGGCAAATGAGGCTTGAGGATCTTATCTTCCCTTAATATTTTGCATTTTCTGTAGATGATCCTTCTGACAATTGACACTTGCTGGTTATACTTGAGTATTACTTCTGTATCAAACTCCTATTTAGTGACCTCTACATCCAGGTTTCTGTCTTGTAGTGTCTCTTTGGTTGTTTTATCCTCTTCCTTTGCCTTGTTTTCTGACATTTCCTTCTGGTACCCCTTCTCCATAACATTGTGTCATCAGTATCTCAGCTTCCTCTACATTATCACCAGTCCTTCTGCAGTCACATCTTGAAGTGGATTTAAACCCACTCTCATCCTTTCTAAACTACTGCCATAGTGGTTATCTATAGGGATATACATGCCTCCTGCATGTATCCTTACCTGTCAAATCCCCCCCCCCCCCCCCCCCAGTCTGTTATGAGGCCGAAAACTGCAGATTCTGTGGGTGGATCTGTTGTCCGGAGCTAGGCGGGTGGAGTCGTGATGTCAGTAGACTCCCCGCCCACCTCTACACTCCCCTTGTCAACATGCATTTTCTCCTGTGTATTTCTTACACTGAACTTCTGCTATGATAACCAACATCCAGTCAAAACCCAGAAAAGTCACCACATGACTTCAGCATGCCCAATCAGGAGGAGGGGATCTGAAGTAGATAGAATGCCTCTCTCAGGCTCCTGCATGAGATAAGAAAATTACCTGTCACTCACAGCAAGGGGGAGAAACAGACTCCTATTTCTCTGTCTGGCTGTTTTTATCTCACTGAAAAAAATAAGAGGACTGCTCAGAGCTGGATTAACTCTTAGTGGCAAGACTGGGCACAGATGACATGAAATCCTATACTGTACTAGGTACAAGCCTTAATCAAAAAAGAAATTTCTGGGCTTACATTCACTTTTACATTCACTTTAACCACTTCAGCCCCGGGAGATTTGGTTGCTCAATGACCAGGCCATTTTTTGCGATGCAGCACTGTGTCGCTTTAACTGACAATTGCACGGTCATGCGACGCTATACCAAAACAAAATTAATGTCCTTTTTTTTCCCACAAATAGAGCTTTCTTTTGGTGGTATTTGATCACTGCTGCGGTTTTTATTTTTTGCGCTATAAACAAAAGAAGAGCGACAATTTTGAAAAAAAACACTATCTTTTGCTTTTTGCTATAATAAATATCTCACATTTTTTTTTCAAAAAAAGGAATTTTTTCCTCAGTTTAGGCCGATATGTATTCTTCTACATATTTTTGGTAAAAAAAAAATCGCAATAAGCGTATATTGATTGGTTTGCACAAAGGTTATAGCGTCTACAAAATAGGGGATAGATTTATGGCATTTTTATTATTATTTTTTTTACTAGTAATGGCGATCTGCGTTTTTGTTTTTTTATTGGGACTGCAATATTGCGGCGGACAAATTGGACACTTTTGACACATTTTTGGGACCATTGACAATTAATTATACAGCAATCAGTGCTATAAAAATGCACTGATTACTGTATAAATGTCACTGGCAGGGAAGGGGTTAACTGTGTTCCCTAGGTGTGTTCTAACTGTAGGGGGAATTGGACTGTCTAGGAGGAGAGAGAGATCGGTGCTCATACTTTAGTATGAACACACGATCTGTCTCTAGTCCCCTGAAAGAACCATGATTTGTGTGTTTACGCAAACAGATTCCGGTTCTCGCTCTGTCACGAGCGATTGCGGGTGCCCGGCGGTCACTTGTGAGTACAGACCCCCTAAAGCAGGGGTGTCCAACCTTTTGAAGAGGGAGGGCCATTTAAGCGACTTGGAAACCGGTCGCGGGCCACAATGAGTGGAGCGGACGGATGACAGGTCCGTGTCTA
This sequence comes from Lithobates septentrionalis, assembly GCA_037952835.1. Taxonomy (NCBI): domain Eukaryota; kingdom Metazoa; phylum Chordata; class Amphibia; order Anura; family Ranidae; genus Lithobates; species Lithobates septentrionalis. Next base: position 88,426 of record JBBDGP010003778.1, on the reverse strand, counting down.
CTCTGCAGACTGCAGAGCGGACACAGACGCAGCCCACTCTACTCTATGGGCCCTCCGATCCAATCCGCCCTCTATTTTTTATTTTTAGGGGATCAAATTGGAGGTAGGTGGGTGTAAATGGACACAAGTCCGTTTACATCTACTGCCGCTCCATAGAGGTGAATGGAAATACATCTTTTACCATATCAGGTGATAGAATGGCCTGGTACTTCCTAATAACCAAAAATACTACTTGGCAGCCCAGTTTTCTCAAATACCATGCAGACTGGGAATCACCAGTTTGGGTCAGCCTTGAACCAGGGGATTGCCACCCTCTTCAAATTTGATAATCGTCTTTGGATAAGACCAGGGGTCTTCAAACGTTCTAAACAAAGGGCCAGTTTATCGTCCTTCAGACTTTAACCGCTTCAGCCCTGGAAAATTTTACCCCTTTCCTGACCAGAGAACTTTCTGCGATTTGGCAGGGTCCATTCAACTCTTTCTTCTAAGAAAGGGACTTTGCCCCATTCTGTACAATCTGCTACACAGTTCTACCATGAAAGCTGTCCATAAGTGTGAATAGTTTAATTTGAGTATCCCACTAAACACCCCTCTCCTATCCTAATTCCTAAACTAAAATAAAACAACAAAAAAACACTACTCCCCCTAGACCAGGGGTGTCAAACTCAATTTCATCCTGGGCCGCATAAGCATTATGATTGCCCTCAAAATGGCCAGTTGTATCTGTAAGATTAGATGTCCAGCGCATCCCCTCCCCTTACTTTAGATATCAAGAGCCACCCCACCATCAGAAGTTGAGTCCATCACCCTCCCTTACATCACAGTGCACCCCCTTTCCTTATGCTGCTGCTGGGAAGAAGCTGGATGCATTGCTTGAAAGCAGAAATTAGGGGTCTGGAGGAGGGATGGAGCTCTCCTGCAGCTGCAGAAGAGGTGTGAGGGCCACATGAAACAGCCTGGAGGGCTGGATTCGGCCGGCGGGCCTTGTGTTTGACACATGTGCCCTAGACTGGTCATTGGAGTGATGGGTGGAAGTTGTGCATCTGGTGTGGGAAATGCTGTGTGCCTGGCTGAGGGCTGAAACCAGGGAAGACCTGGTAAAATACCAGCAGCTCCTACAGGGGTAATGCTACATATATAATTGGGTGTCCAGGTTTTCTGGCAGGAGGGCAGACTAGACTCAAAGCTCATAACGTGGAAGAGATTTATTGATGATGTAATTTTTATATGGATTTTCGATCCAGCTCGATTTTTCTTTCAAAGGATATCAATTGAAGTGGTGCCAACAGGACCAGCCACTGATCAAAATATGGTAAGCTTTAAATCCGCTTGAGCAAACCTTCTACTCTTGCTCAGCCGCATCTCTATGGGATCCCCCTTTATATAATCAAAGAACTGCGAGGCAGGAGTTGGATATGTCTCTCATTGACAAAGTGAAGAAGCGTCTTAGCAGAACCAAACAGAGGTTAACTCTGGTATAAGCAAATATTGTGTCTGAATACAAGAGTCCTGTGTTTCTCCTTGAATCTTGGTGTGCTTTGTGTATTTCTTCCAGATCTGTGCAGTAATCCAGTGTGATACTTTACCTCTGTGTGTAAGAGTTTCCTGTAATAAAGACCAGTCACTGCTCCTCTCTCTCCTTGTGCACAGTGACTGGTCTTGTCTCCGCCCCCTCCTGTAGTTATCTGCAGGCATCCTGAAGTGGGTGGAGCCTGCTGGGTCTTTCCCATAGCTCTGCTCAAGTTATGTGCAGCCCAGTGATTACGCCACCGCTACCCTAAAGCAAAAACAACTTTACCAGCAATATAAGAAAAGTCCTGCAGTAATTTAGACATCATCTTGCTAATCTCCCTACTGCCCAATGGCCTTGTTCTATCAAATATCAGCTGAAAACATCTTCACTCAAATTACTTTGCCTGCCATACCCCACCCCTAGCGAGACTTACTGTAACAACCAATCACAGCTACTGATATAGTGCAGGCTATTAAAACTCCAGAAAAGAAAGACTCCAGGGTTATACTATAATTATATAAGTATATGTAATAACCACTTGCGGATCGCCAGCCCACAATGTACTGCGGATGGGCAGCCCGTGCAGACAAAGAGATATACTGGTATGTGGCTGCCGTTTTGGGGTTTAGGGCATGCGCGCCCCCTTACCCCACCCCACACACACACAAAACCTGCTGTGATTGTATACAGTGGGAGTCTCTCAGCAGTTCCTGGCCAATGGTTCATGGCCATGACCTGCTTATTGGCTGTGTCCAATCAGAGCCCTGAGTGGACAATCAACACAGAGCTCTGTACAGAGGGAATGATCTCTTATCCCTGCAAAACAGAACATAATACACCCATTACACATTGTTATGCACACATTTAGCCCCTTTGATCACCCTAGATGTTTCCTAGCCAGTGTCATTAGTACAGTGACAGTGTATAGTATTAGCACTGATCACTGTATTAATGTCATTGGTGATATCAGTTCCACCCAGCATTAGTTAGTGTCAAATTGTATGCTATACTATCACAGTCCCATTATAAGTTGCTGATCACTACCATTAGTAGTATCTGAATAAAAAAAAATTCAGTGTATATAAACCATCGTTTGTAGACGCTATAACTTTCCCGCAAACCAGTCAATATACACTTATTGGGATTTTTTTTACCAAAGACTTGTAACAGAATACATTTTGCCCTAAATTTCTGAAGACATTTGATTTTTTTTTTTTTTACACTTTTTTTATTGGATATGTTTTATAGCAGTAGGTAAAAAATATTGTTTTTTTTTTTTACTTTTCGGTCATTTTTCATTTATATCGCAAAAAATAAAACCCAGTGGTGATCAAATACCACCAAAAGAAAGCTCTATTTGTGTGGAAAAAATGATTTAAATTTCGTTATGGTACAGTGTTGCATGACCGCGCAATTAGCATTTAAAGTAGTGCAGTGCCAAATAGCAAAAAATGGTCACGAAGGAGGTAAGGCCTCATGTACACTGCTGCTGGTAAATGGACATTTAGGAGCAGTTGGGCATTTTTTTCAACTGCCCCTGAACTCTCCTCTATGTTATTTTATCAGTACATGTACACAGGGTCGTTTATAGTCGTTTCTAGGCAGTTGTGTTTAGAGGCTTTTTTTGGAACCCAAAAATAATGCGTTCAGAAGCTGAGTTTAGAGGCATTTCAAACGTTAAACGCGGTAACTCCCGTTTAGCTGCGTTTCGTTTACAGGCGTTTTTAATTTTTGGCTATTTTGAAAAAAAAAAAAAAAACATTTTTTTTTTTCAAACGCTTCTAAACGCAAACACGGCTAAACGGCTGTTTTTAGACACCGGTTTCTAGCTGTCAAGTTAAATCGTTCAGGTGAGGTTGAACAATGTCCCGTGTACAAAAAGCCTAAAACCTTCCAGAGCTCAAGCAGTTAAACTATAAAGTAATTATTACAAGAATGTTACAGAAATTGTATCCTCCCCTTGCTAACAAATACATAAAATTCACTTATTAACCAGAACTCATTCAGAAGGGAATTGTTGACAGTGATAATCTTGATGATATCTAAACCAAACACCTATATGCCTCAAACTACCCTTCCCTGCTCATCCACATGCTTAACATCTGGAAGTGATACCACCACTCCTAGTTTGAGAGTATGTCAACTGTTAAAATGACTTGCTTTCTCAAGCTTTTTTACTATTTATGGGTGTTGCTAATTGGAGACCCCCCACACGTCTTTTTTTCCCACAAATAGAGCTTTCTTTTGGTGGTATTTGATCACATCTGCTGTTTTTATTTTTTGCGCTATAAACAAAAAAAAGAGCGACAATTTTGAAAAAAACGCAGTATTTTTTACTTTTTGCTATAATAAATATCCCCAAAAAATATATAAGAAAACGATTTTTTTTCCTCAGTTTAGGCCGATATGTATTCTTCTACATATTTTTAGTAAAAAAAAAAAGTTATAGCTTCTACAAAAAACATGATAGTTTTTTGGCATTTATTAATTTTTTCTTTTTTACTAGTAATGGCGGCGATCTGTGATTTTTTTATCGGGACTGTGACATTATGGCGGACGCGTCGGACAATTCTGACACATTTTTGGGACCACTGGCATTTATACAGCGATCAGTGCTATAAAAATGCATTCATTACTGTAAAAATGTCACTGGCAGGGAAGGGGTTAACACTAGGGGGGCGATCAAGGGGTTAATTGTGTTCCCTAGTGTGTGTTCTAACTGAAGGGGGGAGGGGACTGTGTAGGGGAGATGACAGATCGCTGTTCATACTCTGTATGAACAGACGATCTGTCTCTTCTCCCCTCAGAGATCCGGAAACTGTGTGTTTACACACACAGATACTGGTTCTCGGTGTGCCCCGAGCGATTGCCGGAACACGGTGGTGATCACGACCGCCGGGCACTCGCATCGGCTCCATGGGCCAAATATGGAAGTGACGTAATATGATGGCGATTTGCGCAGCTGTGCCATGTAGCCGCAGTACAACTGCGGCGGCTGGTCGGCAAGTGGTTAAGGGGGCCAGACTGTGGCAAGTGGGAGTACAAAATGTCCTGGTGTCAGTGGGAGTAAACAATGCTCCATCATTGGTATCACTGGGAGGAACAGTGCCCCGTCATTGGGGTCAGTGGGAGGAATAGTGCTCCATCATTGGTATCACTGGGAGGAACAGTGCCCCCTTCATTGGGGTCAATGGGAGGGATAGTGCCCCATCATTGGTGTAATTGGGAGGAACTGTGCCCCATCATTGGTTTTACTGGGATGAATTGTGGCCTTCATTGGTGCCAGTGAAAGAACTGGTGCCTCAAGGGCCGTATAAAAGCAAACAAAGGGCCACAGTTTGGAGACTACTGGATTAGACCCAAACACAGCAAGCAGATCTTTATTCCAATCACCGACCACTCTTAGTAGGAGAGATGGCAATAAATACTCTGATGGCCTTTTTTCCCCACACCTTTTCTTGCTGTTTATCTTTAAAAACCCAGCATTCTCCCCAGGTAATGACTGCTTTGGACATTTAAAAAATGGACGTCCTTAGGCTTTACAAACCTAAAACCAAATACACAGTATTAAAGCCTTTCAAATGCTGAAAGGTTCTTTAAACACAATATTTTTTACACATTTGCAAGGTAAACTTTTTTTTTTTTTAAATCCTTAACGCACCACCTCTACTTTATCTACCACACCTTTTAAACAAAGAATGTCATACAGACTCACATTTCCCAGGAAGGATCTCCTTGCCATGTACAATACTCAATATGTCCTCAACACCTGATCTACGTCATCCGCATGAAAGTGGAAGGAAGACCTTTAAATAACTTTTGGCAAAGACGACTGGAAAAAGATATGGCAGACCACAAAGGCTTGCTTCCGAAATATGATTGCTAAGGAAACTAATTAAGGTCCTAGCCCTCTGGTTTGCTGGTCCCAGCAATGCCGCGTACACACGAGCGGACTTTACGGCAGACTTTGCTCGGCGGACTTTTCGACAGACTTTACGACGGACTTTCTGAATATACGGACTTGCCTACACACAATCCACCAAAGCCCGTTGAATTCGTACGTGATGACGTACAACCGGACTAAAACAAGGAAGTTCATAGCCAATAGCTGCCCTAGCGTGGCTTTTTGTCCGTTGAACTAGCATACAGACGAGCGGACTTTTCGACCGGACTCGATTTCGACGGATTGATTTAAAACATGTTTCAAATCTAAGTCCGTCCAACTTTTGAGAAAACAAAGTCCGCTGGAGCCCACACACGATCGAATTGTCTGACGAAATCCAGTCCGCCGGGCAAAGTCTGCCGTAAAGTCCGATCGTGTGTACGCGGCACAAGGCTCACCACAGCAACTGTGGGAGCTACATTCAAATGAGAAAACTGTGGAAGCACGGGAACATGTATACACACACCTGGTGGACATGCCCAATGGCTAAGTCATTTTGGCCCAAGGTGTTCCATATGCTCTCTGATCTGATGGAGCAAACAAACCATAACAACAAATCCAAGTATCTCCTTCATTTGTCCTTCAACTGCCAGGAATCAGATGTGCAACGCATGCTGGAATTTCTAATTTCACTTGCACTGGGCAGGAATGATGTGACTTCTACTGTCCACTTCACCTCAAAAGCTGTATTTGCATGCCAGAACTGGTCATGAATTCCTCAGTGATTGCCTCTATCTCAATCCTGGCATTGGAAAAGCCTATTGGCCCAAATAAAAACCTAATAGTTAGTGGAGAAATGTGAAGGCACATGTGACTGAAACAGACAGAACAAGTGACAGAACATCAGATACCACAAGGTACATATAGCCATCCCAGCGTGGACTGGGCAGGAGTAAGTTACATCAGCTGTTCCCCCTTTGGGTCACCTGATAACAGCCAATTTGCACCAGAACTGCCCTTTACAGATGAGTAATGCCGCGTACACACGGGCGGACTTTCCGACGGACTAGGTCCGGCGGACTTTTCGACGGACTTTCGAATGAACGGACTTGCCTACACACGATCAACCAAAGTCCGGCGGATTCGTACGTGATGACGTACGACCGGACTAAAACAAGGAAGTTCATAGCCAGTAGCCAATAGCTGCCCTAGCGTCGGTTTTTGTCCGTCGGACTAGCATACAGACGAGCGGACTTTTCGACCGGACTCTAGTCCGTTGGATAGATTTGAAACATGTTTAATTTCTAGGACCGTCTGACTTTTGGGAAAAAAAAGTCCGCTGGAGCCCACACACAATCGAATTGTCCGACGAACTCCGGTCCGCCGGACCAAGTCTGCCGTAAAGTCCGCTCGTGTGTACGCGGCATTAGTCTTGTCATCAGGTAATCTGATCATTGTAAAATTCATTGGGGGTCTGCAATTGATTAAACTGAGTTGAGTGTTTTTGTTTTTTTGCATTAAAAAAAAGAAGGAAAGGTTGTAAAATGTTTGATATTTTCAATCGTTCTAAGGCAGGTTTGTATTGTAAGGCAACCAAGATCGCCAGATAAACCAACAAGAAAGAACCAAAGATACAAGAGAATTCTGATCCACCTCCAAAAAAAAAGAAAATTCAAAAATAATTCTTGGGTCTACAAATAAAAACTGTGGTTTAGGTGTTATACACTATATTACCAAAAGTATTGGGACACCTGCCTTTACTCGCACATGAACTTTTAATGGCATCCCAGTCTTCGTCCGTAGGGTTCAATATTGAGTTGGCCCACCCTTTGCAGCTATAACAGCTTCAACTCTTCTGGGAAGGCTGTCCACAAGGTTTAGGAGCGTGTCTATGGGAATGTTTGACCATTCTAAAGCCTCATACACATGATCGGACTTTGTGCAAACTTTCCCGTGGATTTTTGTACAAAGGGCGTTGGCCGAAAACGAATTAAGCATACACACGGCAGGACTTTTTCGGCAACAAACACGAACGTAGTGACGTTTCAACGTCCTGACGACACTTCAAAAAGAGGACGTTCAATTCTCCGGCGCCACCCTTTGGTCAACTTCTGTATTGTTGTCTGATCTTTTGCATTGGTTCTGAGCATGCGTGTTTGTAGTTTGTACAAAAGTCCGATGGTTTTGTGTACACACGATCGGACTTTGCTCCATCGGCCTTTTTTTCCTGGAAAGTTTGTCCATTCGCACAGCCAACAAAAGTCCGATGAAAACCGAAAAAGTTTGTCCGATGGAGAGTGCACATGTTCGGATGTTGCCTTAAAACAGCTGATTTGCATGTTTGTTGTCAAAAAGTCCGATCGTGTGTACGGCCTTTACAGAAGTGCATTTGTGAGGTCAGGCACTGATGTTAGATCAGAAGGCCTGGCTCGCAGTCTACGCTCTAATTCATCCCAAAGGTGTTCTATCGAGTTGAGGTCAGGACTCTGTGCAGGCCAGTCAAGTTCCTCCACCCCAAACTCGCTCATCCATGTCTTTATGGACCTTGCTTTGTGCACTGGTCCATATCATTTGGTGGAGGGGGAATGATGGTGTGGGGTTGTTTTTGAGGAATTGGCTTTGGCCCCGTAGTTCACGTCAAGGGAACTCTTAAGGCGCCAGCATACCAAAACATTTTGGATAATTTTCTGCTCCCAACTTTGTGGGAACAGTTTTGGGATGGCCTCTTCCATCCCAAAACGCACCAGTGCACAAAGCAAGGTCCATAAAGACATGGATGAGAGAGTTTTGGGTGGAGGAACTTGACAGAGTCCTGACCTCAACCTGATAGAAAACCTTTGGGATGAAATAGAGCAGAGACTGCAAGCCAGGCATTCTCATCCAACATCAGTGCCTTACCTCACAAATGTGCTTCTGGAAAAATGGTCAAATGTTCCCATAGACACACTCCTAAACCTTGTGGAAAGCCTTCCCAGAAGATTTGAAGCTGTTATTGCTGCAAAAGGTGGGCTAACTCAATATTGAACCCTACAGACCAAGATTGGAATGCCATTAAAGTTCACGTGCTTTTAAAGGCAGGTGTCACAATACTTTTGGTAATATAGTGTATATACATACACACCCGGCCATCCTGTACCGAGCATGGGCCTCATTGGTAAGACTATTTACTTTTTTCTGTGCTGTGGCTCTAGACAATGAAATTAAACTTCTTGTCCCTTCTCCTATATCATATTGCCGGGGCAGGCTGGAACGTTCATTTTATTGTCTGGAGCCACATCACAAGAGATTACTCTGCCTCCTCCTGAAAATGAGTAAATGGTCCCCTCTCTATCCCCGGCCCTTGGTGCTGAACTGATGGGGCCTGAGGAGCTTTTATTTAATTGCTGGGAGCTGTGTCTGGCGGGGTTACAGTCAGAACGCAATAAGGTATTTAAGGGCAGGGATGGTCAGACGGGGCCTGGGCTGTCAGGCAGGCAGTATGGGGCCCCACAACTTCTAATGGTGGCCCTACAGGTTGCGTCTCTCTGTGTTACTGGATCTTTGTACTGCTCGCTCACAAAATAAGGGCATAACGGTTAGAGGCGGGGTTATACAGTGACTGACCTCCGATAGGAGGCAGTATAACCCAGCTGTTTAAGAAATCCTGTAGCCTTTAATGGAGGATAAGAAACTTTGCACAGAACATGTTCTTCCTTTGACATCCTTCTGAGTCTGTTACTTCTGCACATACTGTTGTCACATACTGTAGATGTCTATACAATAGATGCATTGATGCAACGATCAATTAGACTTTTTGGTCATATCATTTGCACTCGTCCTGTTTTAATCGATTTTTAGAGATTGCATCAGAGCCAAACCAAGCTGCTTGAGTGGAAAGATTTCAGATATTTCCCAATCAAATTGCTAATTACATTCCCAAATCTAATGATCATCCTTGAATGACCGGCCTATTTACTACAGCCCTCATTTAGAAAATAAATTACATTTGAAAGTCAACTGAAATAAACTTGAATGGCAAAATTATTTCATTGGCTTTTTGGTGATTTTGATCATGGGAAATTGTGGATAACAGTGTTAAAGGGGTTGTAAAGGTATGCATAGAATGCATTAAGGTGAAAAAACTTTTGACAATACCGCCGCCCCCAGCCCCCCCCGTTTTACTTACCTGACACCTCGAAACTCAGCCGCTCGCTCCCGTCATCTCTATTGCAGCTCAGCCTGGTCGCTGATTGGCTACAGTGGATGGATTGAACGCAGCGCAGCCATTGGCTCGCGCTGCTGTCAATCACATCCAATGACGCGGTGCGCCGGGGGGCAGGGCCGAGTCATACAGTGAGCGGCTATAGCCGCCGGCTGTATCACGGGAGCGCGCCCGCAATAAGTAACCACCATGCGAGGGAGCTCGCATTAAGGTGGTTAGTTCTTGCGGGGAGGAGCTGAAACAGCCGCCGAGGGACCCCAGAAGAGCAGGTTCGGGGCCACTCTGTGCAGAAAGAGCTGCACACTGAAGGTAAGTATGACATGTTTGTTATTTAAAAAAAAAAAAAAATTTACCTTTACAACCCCTTTAAGCCCATGGATGAATAAGAACAATAAAAGCACCACAGAAAGCTCCCTGTCACTTTTTAAAAAAAAAAAAGAAACGGAAACTGCAAATGAATCGCATTAATACTCAACTTTACCGCCGCCCACTTCTCTTCACTCTGCTCAAAAGCTATGGACTCCAGCAGAATCCTCACATCTGGTTGTGTCAGAGGCCTGGTCCTCCACCACCAGTCATAGTTCCATCTGCCTACCCCTACATCATTATAGGGCACAGTATTGATGTAGGGGCCAGCGTGTGTGTTGAATTTGCCCCTCACACTCTCCTTTCCTAGCACTCATAATCTATATGTTTTCAATAGAGTTTGGAAGCTTGTTGAGTCACAATAGGGAGGGGGAGGAGAGCCGCTGAGTCACAGTAGGGAGGGGGAGGAGAGCCGCTGAGTCACAGTAGGGAGGGGGAGGAGAGCTGAGCTGCAGAGACACTGCTGGGATGGAGGAGCAGGAAGGGGGTATCTAAGCTACTGAGTAATTGCTGCTTGGTGGGAGCAGCATTGCTGAGTTAGTGCAAGGGGGGGGGAGCAGGAAAAGTTGAACTGTTGAGTTGTTGCTGGAAGGGGGAAGCCAGGAACTGAGCTACTGAGTCAGTGCTGGTAGGTGTAAGCATAGGTGGCTTAGTTGATGGGCAGGGGCGGACTGATAACTCATGGGGCCCCCGGGCAATAGGAGATTATGGGGCCCCCAGGCAATAGGAGATTATGGGGCCACACAGTATACACACACACACAGTATACAATCACACAGTATACACATACATGTATACACAGACAGATGTAAAAAAAACACAGATTTTACATACTGTCCCTGGTTTTACTGAGGCTGGCAACCCTGATGGGGCCCCCTAGTGGCCCAGGGCCCTCGGGCAGTGCCTGAGTGGCTTAATGGTCAGTCCGCCCCTGTTGATGGGTCATTTCTAGGAGGGGAGAGCTGAGCTGCAACCTGAACCCAGGGGCGGTGCTACCACTAGGTGAACTAAGCAGCAGCCTAGGGTGCACTGGTGCTTACAGCTGCTGGTTTCCCTACTCTCCACCGCGGGGACATAGATTAGGGGGGGCTCCATTCTTGCCCTTCTCCTTCTATGAAAGTCAGGGCTTGGGGATGGGGCAAGCATGTGATTAGTTGCTAGGACATCGGAGATCCTAACAGCCAATCATGTGCTTGCCCTGCCACCAGGCCCCAACATTCAGAGAAGGAGGAGGGCAAGGACAGAACTTCTTCCATCAGACTCACCTGACCAGAGGGTGATTACATTGCAGGCAGGACACAGGGCAATGGTCCAGGCTGACCAGCGGCACTGAAGGACTCAGGTGAGCTGAATATCCTGCTGTTGGCAACTATAAAAATGTCTTCCTACCTCACCCCCTCATCTACTCCCATACTGCCTCACCCACCCCCCATCCGCTTCACCTACCCCTCATACCATCTTCTCTTCTCTCTTCCAGGTATAGCACCTCCCTCCATCCCTTCGTAATAACTGTGCCTCCCTGTCACCCACCAAACCCCCCCCCCCCCCATGTTACAGCAACTCCCACCACCCTCCCCCTCATTTCACCTCTCACCTACCCACCTAAACCTTCCTCCTCAGTCAAAGCACCTACACATGCCTCATTCTGCCATGCTTGTTATACTGGAGGTGTATTGGTCTGCTGACCCATGATACAATGCACTCTCTATGACTCTCTATGTGGTTGGTATGTTCTTTCATTTGTTAATAAAGTGGTATTCCTGCCTAACCATAACTATTTTCAAAAATCTCCCCCCCCCCCAACTCAGAGTGACCCCTAAAATCAGCCTCACTTACTACAGACCCCTAAACGTTGTAACTCTTATTACAGACCCCTAAACGCTGTATCGCTTTTTTTTTTTTTTTTTTTTTTAAGTAATTTTTTTTTTATTTTCCATACACAAGAAAGAAAACAAACTGTATATGGAGCGAACATCGCGAGAACCATTACAAAATCTGTTATATTGGTATACATTTAGTGGATACGTGGCAACCTAAAGGTCAAATGTCTATTCTGCTTAATTAGAACCAATCAATGATTAAGGGGCTTCATTTAGTCTATCAAGGAGCCAGTGGTATGGTACTTTCGGAGCTGACCCAAGAGCCCCAAATCTTCAGGAATTTTTTTGGGCATCCTCTGGCCTCATACGTCAACTTATATAATGGTATAGCATGAATAATGGTAGTGATCCAAAAGGCTATAGTGGGTGAAGAGTGAGACTTCCAATGGATGGTTATTGATTTCTTAGCATAGAATAATACCATGCTCAGAAAGGTTTGTTCATTTTTACATATACCCTCATCATCAATATATCCCAGTATACACCGCAGAGGGTTGCAGATATTGGGTATCTGAGTTAAGGAGCTGATGAAGGCTGTGACCTCCGACCAAAACTTCCTAATCGGAGTGCACTCCCACATCAGATGAAAGAATGTGCCATCTGCCGTGCCGCATCAAGAGCATAATGCCGAGGGTAATCTATTTAATTTATACAGTAAACATGGTGTAAAGTAGGATCTGTATAGCAATTTTGTCTGTATCACCTTGCCACGGGAAGAAATGACAGAGGGGACCCATCTTGTAGAATGCAACATTAATTTGACCCTATTTATAAAATCCCAGTCACATCATTGGGGGATAGTATACAGTGGCTTGCGAAAGTATTCGGCCCCCTTGAACTTTTCAACCTTTTGCCACATTTCAGGCTTCAAACATAAAGATATAAAATTTTTATTTTTTGTGAAGAATCACCAACAAGTGGGACACAATTGTGAAGTGGAACGAAATCTATTGGATATTTTAAACTTTTTTAGCAATTAAAAAACTGAAAAGTGGTGCGTGCAAAATTATTCGGCCCCTTTACTTTCAGTGCAGCAAACTCACTCCAGAAGTTCAGCGAGGATCTCTGAATGATCCAATGTTGTCCTAAATGACTGATGGTGATAAATAGAATCCACCTGTGTGTAATCAAGTCTCTGTATAAATGCACCTGCTCTGTGATAGTCTCAGGGTTCTGTTGAAAGCGCAGAGAGCATCATGAAGACCAAGGAACACACCAGGCAGGTCCGTAATACTGTTGTGGAGAAGTTTAAAGCCGGATTTGGATACAAAAAGATTTCCCAAGCTTTAGACATCCCCAAGGAGCACTGTGCAAGCGATCATTTTGAAATGGAAGGAGTATCAGACCACTGCAAATCTACCAAGACCTGGCTGTCCCTCTAAACTTTCAGCTCAGACAAGGAGAAGACTGATCAGAGATGCAGCCAAGAGGCCCATGATCACTCTGGATGAACTGCAGAGAACTACAGCTGAGGTGGGAGAGTCTGTCCATAGGACAACAATCAGTCGTACACTGCACAAATCTGGCCTTTATGGAAGAGTGGCAAGAAGAAAGCCATTTCTCAAAGATATCCATAAAAAGTCTCGTCTAAAGTTTGCCACAAGCCACCTGGGAGACACACCAAACATGTGGAAGAAGGTGCTCTGGTCCGATGAAACCAAAATCGAACTTTTTGGCCACAATGCAAAACGATATGTTTGGCGTAAAAGCAACACAGCTCATCACACTCAACACACCATCCCCACCGTGAAACATGGTGGTGGCAGCATCATGGTTTGGGCCTACTTTTCTTCAGCAGGGACAGGGAAGATGGTTAAAATTGAGGGGAAGATGGATGCAGCCAAATACAGGACCATTCAGAATGAAAACCTGTTGGAGTCTGCAAAAGACCTGAAACTGGGACGGAGATTTATCTTCCAACAAGACAATGATCCCAAACATACAGCAAAATCTACAAAGGAATGGTTCACAAATAAACGTATCCAGGTGTTAGAATGGCCAAGTCAAAGTCCAGACCTGAATCCAATCGAGAATCTGTGGAAAGAGCTGAAAACTGCTGTTCACAAACGCTCTCCATCCAACCTCACTGAGCTCCAGCTGTTTTGCAAGGAAGAATGGGCAAGAATTTCAGTCTCTCGATGTGCAAAACTGATAGAGACATACCCCAAGCGACTTGCAGCTGTAATCGCAGCAAAAGGTGGCTCTACAAAGTATTAACGCAAGGGGGCCGAATAATTTTGCACGCCCCACTTTTCATTTTTTTATTAGTTAAAAAAGTTTCAAAAATCCAAAAGATTTCGTTCCACTTCACAATTGTGTCCCACTTGTTGGTGATTCTTCACAAAAAATAAAAATGTTATATCTTTATGTTTGAAGCCTGAAATGTGGCAAAAGGTTGAAAATTTCAAGGGGGCCGAATACTTTTGCAAGCCACTGTATATCTAGTTTGTATCATTTGCACTCTGTAACACACTCTGGACACATTTTTCAAAAACTGAAGAGAGAGTATGCTGGGATACCCCTCTGGCTACCGGCACCATATTGCTAATTAGCTGCCAGAGGTTGTAACACAACCCAGATACACTTTCTCCATCTCCAATTAGCATCATAACTGGACACAAGAAATTGCCCCACACACCGGTTTTTATTATGAAAATTTAACACCAGTGTTAGAAAACCATCATTGACGGTTTCTATGTGCACATTCACTTTTTTCTTATGAAATTTAGATATGTACATTAGGGGATTATACACCTGGTTTTGAAAGTGCACTACACTTTGGGGACAGCACATGTATCCTAATGTTGATATCCATTCACTCATTTCCTCTTTTGACTTGTTCAACCATTAGAGGACAACATTGGTTTATGGCACCACACCCTGTTGGATGTGCACATATACAGGTTTAAGACCACCGCTGATTATTTATAACTTACATTTTCTAAACTCTTCAATTTTATATACAGTTTGGGAGAACTGTAGAGGGTGTAGTAAAGTAGCTTTATCGTAAAACACTCTCTTCCATCAGAACAGTGCCAAATGTGTTTTTATATCTAACCCAGGAGTTCAAGCACAATAATTACAAAGCAGCCATTAGGATCGAGTTTGATACGTTTAATACTGATGGGTGCTGATTTAGCTATGAGGATGGATGTGCCCCTGGCATACGTGGAGTATGTGCAATGAATAGCGTATGCAATTTTTGCTCTCTTAAGGGCCATGACCCTAGATCCATGGAGGTGGGTTTCCTGGAGAAGGATCACATGCGGATTATGTCTCGCCAGATATTCAAACATGAGGGATCGTTTCACTTTAGAGTTAAGCCCCCGAACATTCCAGGAAACTATACGTAGTCTAGACATGAGTAGGAATAAAGTATGACTAGTGAAACCCAGTTCCCAAAGCCCGCTGGAGGCAACCATAGCCTGAGGTCCAGCGTGCCATGAGAAGTGCATAAGAGTGTGAGCAAATCAAACAAGTGAAACCACAGCATGCGTATCGGCCGGCTAGATCGTTAGACAAAAATACATAGCATGGTAAATACCAGCATTGCAGCAGAAAAGTGCCCATTAAATGGATCAGTTGCAGGCCAAAAAGGCCAGCCAAACCCGTAACCAGATACTCATGTATTAGCGAGTAAAAGCTGAACAAAAAAGAACAAAAAACAGTCTCAGAACATTCAAAACCACCCTAACCCTCCCAGCTCCCAAACACATGAGAGCTTTATTCCCAAAACTAAAACTGCAAAGCAAGGGGGTCATGTCACAGTCCCTCAACCAACAAAGCCTGAGGTGTGAAGAGAAGTCCGTAGCCGTGGTCTTCCATCCAAGTCCGCACATAACAAAAATATGTGTTCACCCTAATTCTAGAAAAACAGTTCCTGAGTTAGTAGGAGTAAACGATTAAGGAGAAACATAAAGTCAATATCAATCGTCAACCCGCACGGCTGACGTACATGTGGCCCGTGGTGTAGAATTGAGGATGATCCCCAGCTTCAGCGGGTAGCACAATGAGTGATGGGGTCATACAGTTGTAGGAACCTGTCCCTCTCCCTCTCCCACCCCCAATCTACCTCAAACAAGTGGGGGAGGCTGTAGGCCAGGGGTATTTAAATGTGTTCTGCATCAAGCCACTTCAATGATGAGGTGGTCTCCGGTTTTGATCCTTGTGATCCGGGCGTCCCAGGGTGTTCACCCAATGCGATACCTCCTTAGGATCTGTGAAGAAGTAGGCCTTGCCTTGATAAGTGATCCTCAATCTTGCAGGATAAAGCATACCATAGGGTAGATGGAGCTCTCTTAGCCTCCTTTTGATGGCCAGAAAGGTAGCCCTTTGTTTCTGAGTGGCTGCTGAGAAGTCGGGAAAGATAGTGATTCAATTGCCGTTAAAGGATATTTTGCCTTTTTCTCTGGCAGCTCTGAGAACAGTTTCCCTATCTCTGAAGTGTAGTAAACTGATGAGGATGGCACGTGGCGGGGCTCCAGGGGGCGTAGGGGAACTGTATGTGCCCGTTCGATGGCGAACAGCCGTGAGAAGGTGGAGGCGCCAAATGTGGTGGTCAGCCAGTGCTTCATGAAGGCCTCTGGGTCTCTGCCCTCTGAGCCCTCCAGGAACCCCAAGAAGCTCAAATTGTTGCGCCTCAAGCGGTCTTCCATATCCGTGAGCTTGTCAGCAGTATAGGTTTGGGTCTGAAGCAGTTCCCTAACAGAGCCCTGCAAGGGACGCGTCTCATCTTCTAAGTCCCCTATGCGTTATTCTGCATTCGTCACTCTATGACGGAGGGTATGAACATCATGTTTCAGGAATGAGAGATCTGTGTTGTGAGAGAAGTATGGCTGTGCTGTACAGCCTCCATGATCTGTGTCAGGGTAGGTTCTGTGTGCTCTGCCTCATGGAGTGGAGTTGCAGGGGAGTCAGTGTCATCAGGAGGAGAGAATAGGAGGGGATCAGCAGGGCTGGAAGCCTGGGATTGCCGTGACCCACCCTTCCCTGGAGGTTGTCGTACTGAGGAGGAAGAGGAGGGCTGCCCATGCTTCTGATTGTGGTGCTGATCGGCGCCATCTTGCTGCCGTGGAGGCTGCGGCATGAATCCTGGCGTTTGCTCCATCACAAGTCCATACTTTACCATCCCTTGATGGGTTGTGGGGTCTGGACTGTCTATTGAGGCAGATGAAAGCCCCAGAGCTCGATCCGGTGTGCGGTATCTCCTGAGGATATGTGCGGCTTGGACGGGACTTAGGCACCCCTCATTTCCCGGGCATGGGCTGCCTCCCTGGGTTCCCTCCACAACCTCAGTTAAAGGAGCATTTTCAGGTAGGCTATAGTGCTGTGGTGGTGAAATGGGGGCCCAAAACAAGGAGGAGAGAGGCCAGGAGGCTGGGGGTGTCCGTTTGGTTGGGTGTGGCAAGATGGCCGCCACTTACCCCATGGATCTGGGAATGTCTGCAGGCCGGTGTAGACCAGATGTCCCCAGGAGGGCTGTGGGCAGCAGTGGACAAACGGCCCTCAGTCAGTGTTCTGTGAAAGGCTATGGGAGAGCCAGGGATGCCGATGCACAGTGCAGAGAGGGCCTGGGTGGACCAAGATGGCCACCGGCTCGGGAGATTAGGCTGAAGCCACGGTCTTTCCTGGGGGCCTGAAGTCTGGAATTTATCTTTGCGGTTCCCCATTCTCCACATCCATCCGGGGGGATGCCCAGGTACAGGTAAGCTAAGTTTGGAGGCTCGCCAGGGTAATTTCAGTGCAGGGTGGCAGTGGATTATGCAGGATTTTGAGGAGCTCCTCAGCTACATGTCCGTCTTAGTTCACAGTCGGACACGCCCCCAACGCTATATCTCTTACTACTGACCCCTGAACTCTGTGTCCCTTTAAGCCATGGCCAATATTAAGCACAATGACAAACACCGCGCCGCACTTTCTTTTTCACAGCCAGGAGACATAATTTTGCACACTGGCCCACTGCTTTCAGAAAACACCCCTGTAGCCAACCTTACTGAACAGTGCAAGAGGCACCATCTTGTGTCACTCTTGCAGCCTAAGATCTGAACCCCCCTCAGGAAAAAGGTATCTACGGCCCTTCTCCGCTGGCTTCCTAACACTCCGCTGGCTTCCCCACAGTTGTCTCCCCACTTCCCCAATGTTGTCTCCAACAAACTTCAGCCAATCCGTGAAGAAGATAACTGGCCAATGAGGTTCTGTGCACACTTCCCCATACAGTCCACCGATATTCCTCACACTTGGCACCGACGTTCCACATACCACTGCAAGATTGGATGATGTTAACTGGAGACAAACTGTCTGTAGCAAACTTCAGCCAATCCGTGAATAAGATATCTAGCCAATTAGGTCCTGTGCACACTTCCCCACACAGTCCACCAATGTTCCTCACACTTGGCACCGACGTTCCGCATACCGCTACAGGATTGGATGATGTTAACTGGAGACTTATGCCGCGTACACACGGTCGGACTTTACGGCAGACTTTGCCCGGCGGACTTTTCGACGTACTTTACAACGGACTTTCTGAATGAACGGACTTGCCTACACACAATCCACCAAAGTCCGTCGAATTCATACGTGATGACGTACGACCGGACCAAAACAAGGAAGTTCATAGCATGTAGCCAATAGCTGCCCTAGCGTGGCTTTTTGTCGGTCGAACTAGCATACAGACGAGCGGACTTTTCGACCGGACTCGAGTTTGAGAGATAGATTTAAAACATGTTTCAAATCTAATGCCGCGTACACACGAGCGGACTTTACGGCAGACTTTGCCCGGCGGATGGGATTTGGTCGGACAATTCGATCGTGTGTGGGCTCCAACGGACTTTGTTTTCTCAAAAGTTGGACGGACTTAGATTTGAAACATGTTTTAAATTAATCCGTCGAAATCGAGTCCGGACGAAAAGTCCGCTCGTCTGTATGCTAGTTCGACGGACAAAAAGCCACGCTAGGGCAGCTATTGGCTACTGGCTATGAACTTCCTTGTTTTAGTCCGGTCGTACGTCATCACGTACGAATTCGACGGACTTTGGTGGATTGTGTGTAGGCAAGTCCGTTCATTCAGAAAGTCCGTCGTAAAGTCCGTTGAAATGTCCGCCGAGCAAAGTCTGCCGTAAAGTCCGCTCGTGTGTACGCGGCATTAGTCCGTCCAACTTTTGAGCAAACAAAGTCCACTGGAGCCCACACGATCGAATTGTCCGACGAAATCCCGTCCGCCGGGCAAAGTCTGCCGTAAAGTCCGCTCGTGTGTACGCGGCAAAACTGTCTCCAGCAAACTTCAGCCAATTTGTGAAGAAGAGATATCTAGCCAATGAGGTACTGCGCAAGCCATGCTGTGCACAACATCACTTCCTCCCAGCACCCCAGTCAGTCTCCACACGGAGCTAACGTTGGCAAGGAGGTGTGGAAGCATCCCTGCACAGGCTGCATTTGCTGATATGTTTAGAAATTTGTCAGCGGTTAGACTTGGACTGCAAATCATATGCTTTTTTTTTAATATAATGATATTATCATGGGGGGAGTGTGCAAGTAGCTAGTTTTGCCTAGGGTGCAAAATAGACTAGCACCAGCCCTGCCTGAACCATATCAGTTGCTATGAACTTTGAGGATAAAATGCTCCACAGCGCATTCCTGGTCAGCAGGTCCCTATGGAGACGCTTTCCCCTCATGTCCATGGATATCATGGGGCCTGTTGTGTGATTTTCACTTTCTCTGTAGAGGAGGAAAATCTCTTTATTGAATATTAAAACAAGAGATAAAGAAGCAGGAAGTGAACTTTGGGAGAAGACCAACCGTGAAAGGTGATGACCGGCACATTCTTTACTGCAGAAATACAGGCATTACCTATGACACTGCATGAGTCATGGAAAGGCAGAAGACAGAAGGCAAGTGCTGGCAGTTTGATATCGTTTAAAGATTGTACATCCTCCTTCTTCGACAGCTGCTGACACAACTGCATTCACTCACTGTATTACAAAGTAAATACTAGCTGGTTAACATGAAGCTTTGTGTATCATAAACAATTGCCACTTTTTTGTCATTTAGAAAATAACATTTTCACTTTTTTTCACTTCATGATCTCCTGCAGCCTCTTTTAAGGCCGTGGTGTGCGAAACACTCAGACTAACACCCGATGCAAAAAAAAAGTGCACACACAAAACGTGAGAACACAAAAAATTGCACAGGGTGTACACATGGTCCTCCTCCGAAGAGGAAAGGACCCTGACCCCCCGGGGTGCAAGGCTCCGGTACTTACTGGCCCACCTGGCCGAAACCAGGCAGACCCCATTCTATGGGAGGGCTGCCGAAACAGTCCACCCCAAGGTGGGGCTCCTCTGAAGGGAGACCCCATGAGAGAGGGCAAACCAGACCAGAAGGCCATGTCCACCTCCTCCCAAGACTTTCTGGGAAGGCCCAAGTACCGACACCCTAATAATCGAAGTGAGTAAAGTGCACAGTCCAAGTGACAAACACGCAAAAACACAAGTAAAAGTGGGGAAAGGGAAGTGGAGAAGTGCAGTAGTGCCATAGAGCAATACCATGGCAGGCCCTTGGGCCAGGAAACAAAAATTCCTCTGGTCCCAGCCAAAAGGCTCAGCCCTAGAGACAGGTGTGAAAAAAGCGTGACCTTGGTGCCAGAAAAACTCAAGATGAGAGTCCCCTCCTGTGAGATTTACAGCACCCCTGGACTGCCAGCCCAGGAGCACATACACCACAAGCTTCTTTTACAGCCCAGCCTTCCACCAGACTAGTGCCTCTCCATCTCTACCAGGAAGGCATCAGAATTTGGACCGCTTAGGGAGAGCCTTACCTACAACTGGGAAGATCCAACCCAGGAAGAAAAAGGCCTCCCACCGCCATCACCATTCCTTACCAATTACCTTAAAGAGGGATACTGGCCAGCACCCTCTTCTCCATGGGACACCAGCATTCTCCCTCCTGAAAACTGATAAGAACAGATACTACACTTGATCTTAGCTAAAAGGCCGAGAAGTGATACACTTCTGTTGCAGTTGCACATCATTGTTCCGGATCGGATTCCTGATGGTGATACGGGTGGACCACACGTGTGATCATTGACATGGACACCTATACTTCACTGACAGCACATCATAGGGTGAGAACTCAGGAGAATATTAGGAAGATGATAACAGAGTGTTGTCACCCAATAGTAGGAAGCGACTAGATAAGGACAAGCTATTATTTTAATAAAAAAGAATGCAGAAACCAATCAGCTTCCAGTTTTTTTTTTTTTGTCAAAACCTAATTGAATAAGCTGAAGTTAGAAGCCAACTGGCTACCATACACAGCTGCACCAGATTTTGCACTTTCCAGTTTTAGTAAATCAACCCCATTGCATTCTGTTGTGATGTAATGGAAGAGCATTTTTTTCACCTTATCAAAAACATTTACAGTGGATTACAAAGGCTGGAAAAAGTCTATAAAGGTGTAGATATGGAAATAAACTTAGGCCGGACATAGACAGTTCGAATCTTGGCCAGTTCAGCAGGAACCGGCCGACATTCGAACCATGTATGGGCAGGCTGAATGTACCCAAGTTGATAGATCGATGGACTTGGGTGCAACCAGCCTGCTGGATTTTGCATGTGATTATTGTTAACGGCTGGTATAAGCGCTAGCAATAATCATTGAGTTCTCCTGGCTGGGGATGGCTTCTCCTGCTGGGAGAATACAATGGCTCGATGGGAGGGATTCCCCTGTCAACACTGTCTGACCCGTGTTTGCAGGAAAAAAATTTGCTCCGTGTATGGCCTGCACACATGGAAACCTTACTGATGTACAGATTTTTTGAAGGATACCTGTGGGCCCCCTTTGAGTCTGGAGCGCTAGGTAGCTGCCCATACTACCTTTATTTATGGGGCGGTTAATGCCCAGAGTTCAGCTTTACGCAAAGCAATAACAATGACTATTTTTGTAAAATAAAATGCTTGTTTTAACCCTTTATTATTTCTGTTACATTTCAGTGCTGGTGATCTCCTGCAACCTCTTTTGCAGGGACTTCCTGTCTTCCTGCACTCCAGTGTTGGCTACATGGCATCTCTAAGGGCTGTGCAAATTGTGTTAAAAACAGTCATCGCCTCCATCTCCTGATGAAGCAGGGTCTGAGAAACGCGTGAAAAAAAACCTTTACCATCACTAACGAATTATACAATTTTGTGAACTTGTCATGTAGACCACGCTATGTTCGTGATATATGTTTTGGTGAATGTTGGCTGTTGGAGGTATAATGGACACCAGAAATCACTAAGGCCCCTTTCACGGTAGAGCGCTTTTTCTACGCTTTTCCTGGGTGCATGAAAACTACTCCCCAAAGAGATCCCACAGTAATGATACATACCAATGTCACAATATAAAAGTATCCATACCTAGGATTCTTCTTTAACCACTTTCACCCCCTTCCTGCCCAGGACAATTTTCTGCTTTCAGCACTGTCGCACTTTGAATGACAATTGCGTGGTCATACAACACTGTACCCATATGAAATTTGTATAATTTATTTCACATAAATAGAGCTTTCTTTTGGTGGCATTTAATCGGCACTGAGTTTTTAATTTTTTGCTTAATAAATGAAAAAAGAATAACATTTTGAAAAAACAAAATTTTCATTGTTTTTGTTATAAAATTTTGCAAATAATCTGCTACATTTCTTTGGTGAAAATAACCCAAATCAGTGTATATTATTTAGTCTGTAGGAAAGTTTTAGAGTCTTCAAACTATGGTATATACAGTATCTCACAAAAGTGAGTACACCCCTCACAGTTTTGTAAATATTTTATTATATCTTTTCATGTGACAACACTGAAGAAATGACACTTTGCTACAATGTAAAGTAGTGAGTGTACAGCTTGTATAACAGTGTAAATTTGTTGTCCCCTCAAAATAACTCACAACCATTAATGTCTAAACCGCTGGCAACAAAAGTGAGTACACCTCTAAGTGAAAATGTCCAAATTGGGTCTAAAGTGTCAATATTTTGTGTGGCCACCATTATTTTCCAGCACTGCCTTAACCATCTTGGGCATGGAGTTCACCAGAGCTTCACAGGTTGCCACTGGAGTCCTCTTCCACTCCTCCATGACGACATCACGGAGCTGGTGGATGTTAGAGACCTTGTGTTCCTCCACCTTCCATTTGAGGATGCCCCACAGATCCTCAATAGGGTTTAGGTCTGGAGACATGCTTGGCCAGTCCATCACCTTTACCCTCAGCTTCTTTAGCAAGGCAGTGGTCGTCTTGGAGGTGTGTTTGGGGTCGTTATCATGTTGGAATACTGCCCTGCGGCCCAGTCTCCGAAGGGAGGGGATCACGCTCTGCTTCAGTATGTCACAGTACATGTTGGCATTCATGGTTCCCTCAATGAACTGTAGCTCCCCAGTGCCGGCAGCACTCATGCAGCCCCAGACCATGACACTCCCACCACCATGCTTGACTGTAGGCAAGACACACTTGTCTTTGTACTCCTCACCTGGTTGCCACCACACACGCTTGACACCATCTGAACCAAATACGTTTATCTTGGTCTCATCAGACCACAGGACATGGTTCCAGTAATCCATGTCCTTAGTCTGCTTGTCTTCAGCAAACTGCGGGCTTTCTTGTGCATCATCCTTAAAAGAGGCTTCCTTCTGGGACGACAACCATGCAGACCAATTTGTGTTGTAAGTTATTCCTGCGTTACCGTGGGAGAGAGATCTAAAAAAGGGGGCAGCTACAAGCACCGAATGGGGTCAAACGAGGCCCAAAAATAAACAGAGAGAAGTGGGGGTGGGTGCTGCGCTATCCAGATATAGTGAGAGAAATGCTGCTAAAGGTAGCAGTATAAGGTAGAAGCTGCAGTCAAAATAAAAAATAATAAAGGCTGCCAGCTGCATGTATGATACGATAAAGTATAAAAGTTTATAATATTAGAGGGCAGTCCCAAGTGCATTTACAATATCTAAAGGATGGTGCAAAAAGGGTAATGTGCAAAAACATAAATGATCACATTTTATAGTAAACGCTAATGTGCAGATCTGGACATAAATATAAGTCCCTATATGTGCAAAAAACGCAAAGACCACAAAAATATTATGATATAAAACAGCAAACTAATTATGCAAATACATCATAAAATCATGGGTGATAATAAAGCAATATGTGCATCTCTAGGCATAAAGTGCAAATAAATGAATGTGAAAACCACAATAATAAATAGAGTTTCTTGTGAACCGTGCAAAAACGCATAGAAAGTGCAAGGTTGTGTGTGACATACACACTCCAATCACATCACAATCAAAAAAGGTGCCATCGTAGTAGGTCAATCAAATTAAATCTAAAACAATCCAAAAAAGTCCAAACAATAAACAAGCATGTGCACCAGTGAAAACCTGGAAATGCTAAAACGTTCAGTGGTGATAATCCTTCTTAGATTAAAAACAGTCTGATGTGCAAAATGACAGAGTGGGGTGCCAAAGAAGGGAGAGTGTATCCTCTTCGTGCATAAAACACACTCAAGTAAGCAGTGGCCCCTTACCTTGCGGTAATGGGAAAACTGCATGTAGACAAATGTAGGTGGGGGTTGTCACTCCTTAGGATCCCTGGACCAGAGTGGGTGCTTTCTCTGTATTAAGCAATCAAGAATAGCATATATCTCCTACGAGCAGCGAGCTCGCCAGCCTCGGTCAGTGTCAGTGTAGAGTGCCTATCCCGTCCCTACGCGTGACGTCACCGATCACGTGACCCTGTATATAAGATGTTAAGCTGGTATGGGAATCTTCTCCGCGAGCTTCACTCTTCCCTACACTTGTTTTTATCGTTTTTTACGTGATCACGCTTTTTATACTGTTTGTTGATTATTGGTGATATCCAATAAAAATACATCATTTGATCTGCACTATTGGCGTTTTTATATCTTTTTGGGACCACCCATATTCCGGAGACTCTCCTATGGCTGTGATCCGTCCTTGGTCTTGTGAACTGGCAGTAGTGATCTGGGCTACAGAAGAAAGATCCCCCTTGAGATCCGGGGTTTCTGTGACCAACCATCGTCCATCAAGGATCTCAGAGCCTGTTTGATTCGGTGTCACCGGCACCCGAATCCACTTCCTTTGGTAAGCGAATTTTATCTGTTTCCATTATACGGCCGTACAATCTATGACATACAGAGGAGAAGATTCCCATACCAGCCTAACATCTTATATACAGCGTATTTGGGACTTTCCGTGGTTTAATTTATGGCCACACATTGGGACACCATTGCATCTTACCTAATACTCACCATCATGTACTATGTCACATGTGTTTCATCTATGTGCCTTCTTTAAGGGCTATTGATATTGATGCATTTTTCTCTATTTGTCACTATTATTAGCGCTACATTTCATTTCTATGGGATGAATGAACGCCCAAGCACTTAGCATGCCTACATGTGGCTTTGTGCACAATTTTTATGTTGCTTTTTCCCAGGGGAGGATAAAAAACATCCTGTGTGCATGGGGCCCCGATGTGCAGACTGGGACTGTACAC
Organism: Lithobates septentrionalis; assembly: GCA_037952835.1. Classification (NCBI taxonomy): domain Eukaryota; kingdom Metazoa; phylum Chordata; class Amphibia; order Anura; family Ranidae; genus Lithobates; species Lithobates septentrionalis. Next base: position 63,056 of record JBBDGP010003778.1, on the reverse strand, counting down.
GGACTGGGGTGGAGGGCTGTGGAAGGATAACTTAGAGGAGTTCAGTTTCAGAGAAGTCTTCACTGTGCTGCCAATGTGTACAGCTGTGTTTGTCCTGTGCCAGCTGTGGAGGGCCTGGAATCCTGGAGAACGGCACGGACATGTCTGCAAGATTACTGCACGCTGCAAACCAGGCCTCTGTCTGCAAGAGAGCTCATCTTATGCCCATAAGAATTCCAAAATCCACTGCAGGAATGTCAGAGGTTCAGCTGCAAAGTGTCCCGGGAAATTGTGTGATTCTGAGTGTTGCCATGAAGAAATGTGCAGAGAATTCAAGGTGATGTTCTAATATGGAATGAGGTGACTGGAGCAGATATGGGACTCCGCATTAAAGTATAACCACTTTCCCCCAGGAAGATTTACCCCCTCTTCATGACCAGGCCATTTTTTGCACTGACAATTGCGCGGTCACACAACACTGTACATATAGGGTTGCCACCTTTTCTTCAAGCCGAACACTTTAACGCTGTGGTAAACAGTGGGTGTGGTCAAAATGTGTTAACAGTGGGAGGGGCTTAAAAAAAACAAAAACATTCTTGTACCCATAAAATATGCTTAGATTGCTGTGCCATAAGAAAGAGTCTCACAGACATGTATAAACCTCACCACAATCATTTTGAGGTTGGAAGACGGTAAAACCACACGGTTGAACAGCATTTTTACTACCTCCATCTGCTCCCCCTTTAGCTGTGGAGGCAGCAGCCAGGGTTCTATACATGCTGTGGCTATGGCAGAAGGTATACCCCCAGGTGAATGGGGCTGTGCTGCACCTGCCCTACAACCATGTGCATTGCACTTGGGCACCTCCACATCACCAACAACACCTGGGCACCTCCAGATCACCAACACCACCTTGGCACCACCAGGTCACCAACACCACCTGGCACCTCAAAAACCACCAACACCACCTGGGCACCTCCAGATCACCAACAAAACCTGGGCACCTCCAGATCACCAACACCACCTGGGCCCAACAGTTCACCAACACCACCTGGGCACCACCAGGTCACCAACACCACCTGAGCACCTCCATGTCACTAACACCACCTGGGCACCTTCATGTCACTAACACCACCTGGGCACCTCAAGATCACCAACACTACCTGGGCACCACCATATCACCATGGACACCTCCAGATCACCAACAACACTTGGACACCTCCATGTCACTAACATCACCTGGGCACCTCCAGATCACCAACACCACCTGGGCACCACCAGATCACCAACACCACCTGGGCACCTCCATGTCACTAACAACACCTGGGCACCTCCATGTCACTAACACCACAGGGCACCTCCAGATCACCAACACCACCTGGGCACCTCCAGATCACCAACACCACTTGGGCACCACCATGTCACTAACAACACCTGGGCACCTCCATGTCACTAACACCACAGGGCACCTCCAGATCACCAACACCACCTGGGCACCTCCAGATCACCAATACTACCTGGGCACCTCCATGTCACTAACACCACAGATCACCAACACAACCTGTTCACCTCCATGTTACTAACACCACCTGGGCACCTCCAGATCACCCACACCACCTGGGCACCACCAGGTCACCAACACCACCTGGGCACCACCAAATCACCAACACCACCTGGGCACCTCCAGATCACCAACACCACCTGGGCACCTCCAGATCACCAAAACCATCTGGGCACCTCAAGATCACTAACACCACCTGGGCACCTCCATTTCACTAACACCACCTGGGCACCTCAAGATCACCAACATTACCTGGGCACCACCATATCACCAACACCACCTGGGAACCTCCAGATCACAAACAACACCTGGGCACCTCCATCGCACTAACATCACCTGGGCACCTCCAGATCACCAACACCACCTGGGCACCTCAAGATCACCAACACCACCTGGGCACCACCAGATCACCAACACCACCTGGGCACCAAAAGATCACCAATACTACCTGGGCACCAAAAGATCACCAATACTACCTGGGCACCTCCATGTCACTAACACCACCTGGGCACCACCAGGTCACCAACACCATCTGGGCACCACCAAATCACCAACACCACCTGGGCACCTCCATGTCACTTATGCCGCGTACACACGGTCGGACTTTCCGGCATACTTGGTCCGGCGGACCAGAGTGTGCCGGACAATCCGCCCGTGTGTAGGCGGCGGCGGACTTTTCCGGCGGACTTTTTCCCAAAAGCCCGCCGGACCTAGATTTGAAACAAGCTTTAAATCTTTCCGTCGGACTCAGTTTCGGGCGGAAAGTCCGCTCGTGTGTGTGCTGGTCCGACGGAAAGCCCGCTCGTGTGTATGCTGGTCCGACGGACCAGATACGACACGAGGGCAGGGTATTGCATCTCGCGCTCGCTGCAATAGGAAAAACTAATTTTCCTATTGCGGCGAGCGCGGAGCATACCAGGCCCTTAGGTCTGGTATGGATTATAAAGGGAAGCCCCTACGCCGAAAAACGGCGTGGGGTCCCCCCTAAAATCCATACCAGACCCCGATCCGAGCACGCAGCCTGGCCGGTCAGGAAAGGGGGTGGGGACGAGCGAGCGCCCCCCCCCTCCTGAACCGTACCAGGCCGCATGCCCTCAACATGGGGGGGGGTGCTTTGGGGGAGGGGGGCGCCCTGCGGGCCCCCCCCACCTCAAAGCACCTTGTCCCCATGTTGATGAGGACAAGGGCCTCTTCCCGACAACCCTGGCCGTTGGTTGTCGGGGTCTGCGGGCGGGGGCTTATCGGAATCTGGGAGCCCCCTTTAATAAGGGGGCCCCCAGATCCCGGCCCCCCACCCTATGTAAATGAGTATGGGGTACATGGTACCCCTACCCATTTACCTAGGAAAAAAGTGTAAGTAATAAAACACACTACACAGGTTTTTAAAATATTTTATTAAACAGCTCCGGGGGGGGGATCTTCCTCCGGCTTCGGGGGTCTTCTTCCGGCTTCGGGGGTCCCTCCGCTTCATCTTCTCCCGGCGTCCGGTTGGTTCTTCTCCGCTCTCTTCTCCCGGTGTTCCAGTTCTTCGGCCGGCTCCTCTGCTGTGTTCAGGTAGCTCTCTTGCCAGCAGAGGTCCGGACTTCTGAGCTGCTGGGCTTCTTCTCTTCTCTTCTCTTCCCCCAGATGTTGACACGACGCTCTCTCCGGCTGGACTGGTCTCCGAGGGCTGCGTTGTGACTTATATAGGCGGAGACCCCGCCCCCATATGATGTCACAGTCCCTGGGCATGCTGGGACTGTGACGTTTTAGGGGGCGTGGTCGACCACAGGGCGCCCCCCTCCCCCAAAGCACCCACCCCCCCCATGTTGAGGGCATGCGGCCTGGTACGGTTCAGGAGGGGGGGGGGGCGCTCGCTCGTCCCCACCCCCTTTCCTGACCGGCCAGGCTGCGTGCTCGGATCGGGGTCTGGTATGGATTTTAGGGGGGACCCCACGCCGTTTTTTCGGCTTAGCGGGGTTCCCTTTATAATCCATACCAGACCTAAGGGCCTGGTATGCCCCGCGACGGGGCTCGCAAGGTGTCAATCTCGCCGATAAAAGCGGCAAGATTGACATCCTTTTCCCGTCGCACCTGAGTCACGTTCAAAATGAACGGACTTGGCCGTGTGTGGGCAAGTCCGTTCATTCTGAAAGTCCGCCGGAACTCCGGCGAAAGTCCGTCGGAAAGACGGGCGGACTTAGCCCGCCGGAAAGTCCCGGCGTGTGTGGGCAAGTCCGTCCGTTTTAAAGTCCGGCGCACCTGGCGGACAAAGTCCGTCGGAAAGTGTGCCGGACCAAGTAGGATAGAAAGTCCGACCGTGTGTACGCGGCATTACACCACAGGGCACCTCCAGATCACCAACACCACCTGGGCACCACCAGATTACCAACACCACCTGGGCACCTCCAGATCACCAACACCACTTGGGCACCACCATGTCACTAACAACACCTGGGCACCTCCATGTCACTAACACCACAGGGCACCTCCAGATCACCAACACCACCTGGGCATCTCCAGATCACCAATACTACCTGGGCACCTCCATGTCACTAACACCACAGATCACCAACACAACCTGTTCACCTCCATGTTACTAACACCACCTGGGCATCTCCAGATCACACACACCACCTGGGCACCACCAGGTCACCAACACCACCTGGGCACCACCAAATCACCAACACCACCTGGGCACCTCCATGTCACTAACACCACAGGGCACCTCCAGATCACCAACACCACCTGGGCACCACCAGATTACCAACACCACCTGGGCACCTCCAGATCACCAACACCACTTGGGCACCACCATGTCACTAACAACACCTGGGCACCTCCATGTCACTAACACCACAGAGCACCTCCAGATCACCAACACCACCTGGGCACCTCCAGATCACCAATACTACCTGGGCACCTCCATGTCACTAACACCACAGATCACCAACACAACCTGTTCACCTCCATGTTACTAAGACCACCTGGGCATCTCCAGATCACACACACCACCAGGTCACCAACACCACCTGGGCACCACCAAATCACCAACACCACCTGGGCACCTCCAGATCACCAACACCACCTGGGCACCTCCAGATCACCAAAACCACCTGGGCACCTCAAGATCACTAACACCACCTGGGCACCTCAAGATCACTAACACCACCTGGGCACCTCCATTTCAATAACACCACCTGGACACCTCAAGATCACCAACATTACCTGGGCACCACCATATCACCAACACCACCTGGGCACCTCCAGATCACCAACAACACCTGGGCACCTCCATGGCACTAACATCACCTGGGCACCTCCAGATCACCAACACCACCTGGGAACCTCCAGATCACCAACACCACCTGGGCACCTCAAGATCACCAACACCACCTGGGCACCACCAGACCACCAACACCACCTGGGCACAAAAAGATCACCAATACTACCTGGGCACCTCCATGTCACTAACACCACCTGGGCACCACAGATCACCAACACCACCTGGGCACAAAAAGATCACCAATACTACCTGGGCACCTCCATGTCACTAACACCACCTGGGCACCACCAAATCACCAACACCACTTGGGCACCTCCAGATCACCAACACCAACTGGGCACCTCCAGATCACCAAAACCATCTGGGCACCTCAAGATCACTAACACCACCTGGGCACCTCAAGATCACTAACACCACCTGGGCACCTCCATTTCAATAACACCACCTGGACACCTCAAGATCACCAACATTACCTGGGCACCACCATATCACCAACACCACCTGGGCACCTCCAGATCACCAACACCTGGGCACCTCCATGGCACTAACATCACCTGGGCACCTCCAGATCACCAACACCACCTGGGAACCTCCAGATCACCAACACCACCTGGGCACCTCAAGATCACCAACACCACCTGGGCACCACCAGATCACCAACACCACCTGGGCACCTCAAGATCACTAACACCACCTGGGCACCTCCATTTCACTAACACCACCTGGGCACCTCAAGATCACCAACATTACCTGGGCACCACCATATCACCAACACCACCTGGGCACCTCCAGATCACCAACAACACCTGGGCACCTCCATGGCACTAACACCACCTGGGAACCTCCAGATCACCAACACCACCTGGGCACCTCAAGATCACCAACACCACCTGGGCACCACCAGATCACCAACACCACCCGGGCACCAAAAGATCACCAATACTACCTGGGCACCTCCATTTCACTAACACCACCTGGGCACCACAGATCACCAACACCACCTGGGCACCTCCAGATCACCAACACCACCTGGACACCTCCATGTCACCAACACCACCTGGGCACCACCAAATCACGAACACCACCTGGGCACCTCCAGATCACCAACACCACCTTGGCACCCCCATGTCACTAACACCACCTGGGCACCACCAGGTCACCAACACCATCTGGGCACCACCAAATCACCAACAGCACCTGGGCACCTCCAGATTACCAACACCACCTGGGCACCTCAAGATCACCAACATTACCTGGGTACCACCATATCACCAACACCACCTGGGCACCTCCAGATCACCAACACCACCTGGGCACCTCAAGATCACCAACACTACCTGGGCACCACCATATCACCAACACTACAACACCTGGGCACTTCCATGTCACTAACATCACCTGGGCACCCCCAGGTCACAAACACCACCTGGGCACCACCAGATCACCAACACCACCTGGGCACCTCCATGTCACTAACACCACAGGGCACCTCCAGATCACCAACACTACCTGGGCACCACCATATCACCAACACTACAACACCTGGGCACTTCCATGTCACTAACACCACCTGGGCACCACAGAACACCACCTGGGCACCTCCAGATCACCAACACCACCTGGACACCTCCATGTCACCAACACCACCTAGGCACCACCAAATCACGAACACCACCTGGGCACCTCCAGATCACCAACACCACCTGGGCACCTCCATGTCACTAACACTACCTGGACACCTCCAGATCACCAACACCACCTGGGCACCTCCATGTCACTAACACTACCTGGACACCTCCAGATCACCAACACCACCTGGGCACCTCCATGTCACTAACACTACCTAGATACCTCCAGATCACCAACACCAGTACCTAACTTGTCAGACCTGGATACTTCATTATCAGAACAATGGCATCCTGCACACATTACAGTACCCGGCAGGCTGTCCTGGGCACTGTCACCTCTGGGTGACAAGTCTCTGTTGCAGAGCACTGATGCCAGTTGGTGCTGCCACTGATCTCCTTTCCACGTCTCCTCTCAGCGTCTCCTTCCCCTACCATAGATCTCCCCTATCACAGGCAACCAAGAACTCCTCCTCCTGCTCAAACTGTACAGTGCATCCAGCATCCCCATCTAATCGGACTTCCCGCTCATCCAGGCGTCGCCTGGGCACCACCAAATCACCAACACCACCTGGGTACCTCAAGATCCAGGCGCCGCCTCCACTGCTGCCACCGGGATTTCTCCGCCCCCTGGTTGATGTAGGGCCCTGTACCCTGGCAGAGCTGCTCCTTCTGCCTGTCATAATCGAGCTCCTGCTCTGCTGATATACAGTTCGGCAGGGCAGTGGCAGCTCAGTGTGATTTCCAGAAAGGCTGCTGTAGTAAATATACAGTGTATTGTACAATGTGTCCAGGTTTCAGGCAGACTGAAACCCGGACACATGATTGAAAACCCGGATTGTCCGGGTAAATACCAGACAGGTGACAACCCTATGTACATAAATGAAATTTATATCATTTTTTTTCCCACAAATAGAGCTTTCTTTCATGGCACTTGATCACTTTTTTTTATTCTTTGCGCTATAAGCAAAAAAAGATCAACAATTTTGAGAAAAAAAAAAATATTTTTTACTTTCTGCTATACAACATATCCAATAAAAAAATATTTTTTTATAAATAAAATATTTTTGGTAAAAAAAACATCCCCAATAAGCATATATTGATTGGTTTACGCAAACCTTATGGCGTCTACAAACTATGGGATATATTTAGATATGTTTTATTTATTTATTTTATACAGTAATCGGCGACTTATAGTGGGACTGCGATATTCCGGCAGGCAATCGGGCACTAACTGACGCTTTGTGGGAACCAGTGACACTAATACGGTCATAAAATATGCACTGTCACTGTACTAATGACACTGGCTGGGAAGGGGTTAAACATCTGGGGACTGGGGTGATCAAAGGGTTAAAATGTGTGCCAGTGTTTTTGTGTAATATGTGCTTTCACTAGGGGATGTGACTGATTTTATTCCCTGCTCTGCAGGGACACAAAATCCACCTCTCAGAATGGAGCTGTGCCTTGTTTGCATAGGCAGAGCTCTGTCCTGTGTCTGTGCCGATGATCAGCGGCTGCCAGCAGACATCCATAGGCTCCTGCTGTGAAGCAGTGTGCCGGGGAGGAGGGGGGACATGTGCGCCCCCTACCAGAAAGTGTAAAATCCTGTATATACCGTATATGTGATTCTGCACAGAACGGCCGCCCTGTAGCAATAAATCTGCTATAGGGGAATCCTTAAGTGGATAACTAAGGGCACAACTTTGTTTTAGTTGTGTATAGAGTAGAGAGGGAATAGAACCCCCTGTCTAGTTTTTAGTGCTGTCTGTGTCCCCATTAGGGAGATTCACCTTCTCTACATTATTGCTGAAAGTCAAAGTGAAAAAAAAAAAGCCAAATTTTGAGTTTTCAACAGAACAGTAATAGAAGGTAAATTTTCCAATGGGGGCACTAGCTCTGGTGACAACGTTGGAGGGATTTCATCTCACTTCCTGTTTTGGCTACAAGACAGGAAGTGAATAAAAATCTCCCCATAGGGACAAAAATGGCAACAAAAAAAAAAAAACTGTCAGGGGTTATAATCCTCCCTTACTCTATCCAAAACGAAAAAAAAAAAGTTTTGTCTTTAGTTTTACTTGTGAAGCCAGGATGAACAGGGCCTTCTGTGATGTGACCAGGGCCTTCAGTGGGTGGCCAGTGTCTTCAGTGTCCTCCCTGTGGTGTGTGCACAGTAGCTGTAGTGTATAATCAGTGCCCAGAGTGTGCAGACAGTGTTGCCAGGTTCTTACCTAAGAATGGGCAGTGAGAGAGACACTGGTTGCAGCTGCTGCCCTGCGGGTCTGAACTGGTTAACAGTTATATGAGCAAGAGGAGGGATCTGCTGGGCAAGAAGAGTTCAATAGCCTGAGTCAGGCAGCACTGCACTGTGGGAACTGTAGTCCAGAGGAGAGAGACTCTGTTGTAATCTAGAGCTTTTGGAATGCATTTCCCAGAGAGAGGGTTTACCAGGAGGAGGGGAAAGAGCTGCATTTTCTCAGGCTGTACAGGATACAGCCTCCTCTTGCCATGAGGGAGCCCGGAGAGTGCGCATCACTGTCCAGTGTGCACCATCACTGCTGCATATCAGCGGCCTGAATGGAATCTGGAGCGCTGAGTTTGGCGGTGCCGACAGCCTGATTCACCTGGGTGCAGAGCAGAGAGTGGCCTAATTGCTGTATGTTACCGGGTGATGAGCTGCAATATCATTGAGACTGGTGAGCTGCTGCTGAGAGACTGAGCCCCTTATGAACTAACCATACAGCCATCTAGTAGCCTTACTACTGCCTGCAGGCCTTGACTGGGACAATTCTCATGAGCGCCAACAGTGCAATTGGGCCCCAACGCTAGGCGGCTGAAGAGTTTGAACTGGCCCTTTACAGCTGCTACACAGAGATCTTCACCCATTGCTTATGCTAAGAGATACTTCTCAATTACTTCCATCCCCTCTGTTATAATAAGCTATACTGCACAGTGTATGTGTTCTTTTAAAATTCTGCAGCTGAATACCTTTTTTCACATCGCCGATGTGTGGTCACGTGATCGCCCGCTGTTCTCCTTCCCAGATCCAAGGATTACAGTGGGAGGGGCTGAGATTCCCCTCTGACGGCAGCTGGGCGGTCACATGGATGGGAAATAGGACATTTAGCTGCAGAATTAAAAAGAAAAGAAAACACAGGGATGTAATGCCGCGTACACACGGTCGTACTTTTCGTCTACAAAAGTCGGACAGCCTGTCCGACAGACTTCCGGCAGACTTTCGGTGGACTTGCGGCGGACTTGCGGCCTACTTTCTAACGAACGGACTTGCCTACACACGACCACACAAAAGTCTAACGGATTCGTACGTGATGACGTACACCGGACTAAAATAAGGAAGTTCATAGCCAGTAGCCAATAGGTGCCCTAGCGTGGCTTTTTGTCCGTCGGACTAGCACACAGACGAGCGGATTTCGGGGTCCGTCGTAGTTACGAAGTAAAGTTTTAAAACATGTTTCAAATCTAAAGTACGTCGGATTTGAGGCTAAAAAAGTCAGTTGAAAGTCCGGAGAAGCCCACACACGATCGGATTACCAGCCAGCTTTAGTCCATCAGCGTCCGTTGGACTTTTGTAGACGAAAAGTAGGACCGTGTGTACGCGGCATAAGAGTAGTGGGGATGTGAGAGGAGACAGAATGGGAGAGGAGAGTGAATGGGAGAGGAAATGTGAGAGAAGAGGGGATGGGAGAGGGGATGGGAAAAAAGAGGAGATGGGAGATGAGAGGAGATGTGAAAGAAGAGGAGATGTGAGATGAGAGGGGATGGGAGAGGAGATATGAGAGAAGAAGGGACAGGGGAGGAGATGTGAAAGGGGATGAGAAAGAAGAGTGTTATAAGGGTCATCCCTGTCAGTGTGATTGGTGTCAGTGTATTCCTTGTAATGTGAGCAATGTCAGTATAATCAGTGTCAGTGTAGTCAGGGTCTACATTGTGATCAAAGTCAGTGTGTGATGATGATCAGTGTCAGTGAATGATGATCAGTGTCAGAGAATGATGATCAGTGTCAGAGAATGATGATCAGTGTCAGTGAATGATGATCAGTGTCAGAGAATGATGATCAGTGTCAGAGAATGATGATCAGTGTCAGTGAATGATGATCAGTGTGTGATGATCAGTGTCAGAGAATGATGATCAGTGTCAGAGAATGATGATCAGTGTCAGTGAATGATGATCAGTGTGTGATGATGATCAGTGTCAGTGAATGATGATCAGTGTCAGAGAATGATGATCAGTGTCAGAGAATGATGATCAGTGTCAGTGAATGATGATCAGTGTCAGAGAATGATGATCAGTGTCAGAGAATGATGATCAGTGTCAGTGAATGATGATCAGTGAGTGATGATCAGTGTCAGAGAATGATGATCAGTGTCAGAGAATGATGATCAGTGTCAGTGAATGATGATCAGTGAGTGATGATCAGTGTCAGAGAATGATGATCAGTGTCAGAGAATGACGATCAGTGAGTGGTGATCAGTGTCAGTGAATGATGATCAGTGAGTGATGATCAGTGTCAGAGAATGATGATCAGTGAGTGATGATCAGTGTCAGAGACTGAGGATCAGTGAGTGATGATCAGTGTCAGAGAATGATGATCAGTGAGTGATGATCAGTGTCAGTGAGTGATGATCAGTGTCAGTGAATGGTGATCAGTGAGTGATGATCAGTGTCAGAGAATGATGATCAGTGAGTGATGATCAGTGTCAGAGAATGATGATCAGTGAGTGATGATCAGTGTCAGAGAATGATGATCAGTGAGTGATGATCAGTGTCAGAGAATGAGGATCAGTGAGTGATGATCAGTGTCAGAGAATGAGGATCAGTGAGTGATGATCAGTGTCAGAGAATGAGGATCAGTGAGTGATGATCAGTGTCAGTGAATGATGATCAGTGAGTGATGATCAGTGTCAGTGAATGATGATCAGTGAGTGATGATCAGTGTCAGAGAATGATGATCAGTGAGTGATGATCAGTGTCAGTGAATGATGATCAGTGAGTGATGATCAGTGTCAGAGAATGAGGATCAGTGAGTGATGATCAGTGTCAGTGAATGATGATCAGTGAGTGATGATCAGTGTCAGTGAATGATGATCAGTGAGTGATGATCAGTGTCAGAGAATGATGATCAGTGAGTGATGATCAGTGTCAGAGAATGATGATCAGTGAGTGATGATCAGTGTCAGAGAATGAGGATCAGTGAGTGATGATCAGTGTCAGTGAATGATGATCAGTGTCAGTGAATGATGATCAGTGAGTGATGATCAGTGTCAGAGAATGATGATCAGTGAGTGATGATCAGTGTCAGTGAATGATGATCAGTGAGTGATGATCAGTGTCAGAGAATGATGATCAGTGAGTGATGATCAGTGTCAGAGAATGAGGATCAGTGAGTGATGATCAGTGTCAGTGAATGATGATCAGTGAGTGATGATCAGTGTCAGAGAATGATGATCAGTGAGTGATGATCAGTGTCAGTGAATGATGATCAGTGAGTGATGATCAGTGTCAGAGAATGATGATCAGTGAATGATGATCAGTGTCAGAGAATGGTGATCAGTGAGTGATGATCAATGTCAGTGAGTGATGATCAGTGAATGATGATCAGTGAGTGATGATCAGTGTCAGAGAATGGTGATCAGTGAGTGATGATCAGTGTCAGAGAATGAGGATCAGTGAGTGATGATCAGTGTCAGAGAATGATGATCAGTGAGTGATGATCAGTGTCAGAGAATGAGGATCAGTGAGTGATGATCAGTGTCAGAGAATGAGGATCAGTGAGTGATGATCAGTGAGTGATGATCAGTGTCAGCGAGTGATGGTCAGTGAGTGATGATCAGTGCCAGAGAATGAGGATCAGTGAGTGATGATCAGTGAGTGATGATCAGTGTCAGAGAATGAGGATCAGTGAGTGATGATCAGTGTCAGAGAATGAGGATCAGTGAGTGATGATCAGTGTCAGAGAATGAGGATCAGTGAGTGATGATCAGTGTCAGTGAATGATGATCAGTGAGCGATGATCAGTGTCAGTGAATGATGATCAGTGAGTGATGATCAGTGTCAGAGAATGATGATCAGTGAGTGATGATCAGTGTCAGTGAATGATGATCAGTGAGTGATGATCAGTGTCAGAGAATGAGGATCAGTGAGTGATGATCAGTGTCAGTGAATGATGATCAGTGAGTGATGATCAGTGTCAGTGAATGATGATCAGTGAGTGATGATCAGTGTCAGAGAATGATGATCAGTGAGTGATGATCAGTGTCAGAGAATGATGATCAGTGAGTGATGATCAGTGTCAGAGAATGAGGATCAGTGAGTGATGATCAGTGTCAGTGAATGATGATCAGTGAGTGATGATCAGTGTCAGTGAATGATGATCAGTGAGTGATGATCAGTGTCAGAGAATGATGATCAGTGAGTGATGATCAGTGTCAGTGAATGATGATCAGTGAGTGATGATCAGTGTCAGAGAATGAGGATCAGTGAGTGATGATCAGTGTCAGAGAATGAGGATCAGTGAGTGATGATCAGTGTCAGTGAATGATGATCAGTGAGTGATGATCAGTGTCAGAGAATGATGATCAGTGAGTGATGATCAGTGTCAGTGAATGATGATCAGTGAGTGATGATCAGTGTCAGAGAATGATGATCAATGTCAGTGAGTGATGATCAGTGAATGATGATCAGTGAGTGATGATCAGTGTCAGAGAATGGTGATCAGTGAGTGATGATCAGTGAATGATGATCAGTGTCAGTGAATGATGATCAGTGAGTGATGATCAGTGTCAGAGAATGATGATCAGTGAATGATGATCAGTGTCAGAGAATGGTGATCAGTGAGTGATGATCAATGTCAGTGAGTGATGATCAGTGAATGATGATCAGTGAGTGATGATCAGTGTCAGAGAATGGTGATCAGTGAGTGATGATCAGTGTCAGAGAATGAGGATCAGTGAGTGATGATCAGTGTCAGAGAATGATGATCAGTGAGTGATGATCAGTGTCAGAGAATGAGGATCAGTGAGTGATGATCAGTGTCAGAGAATGAGGATCAGTGAGTGATGATCAGTGTCAGTGAATGATGATCAGTGAGTGATGATCAGTGTCAGTGAATGATGATCAGTGAGTGATGATCAGTGTCAGAGAATGGTGATCAGTGAGTGATGATCAGTGAATGATGATCAGTGTCAGTGAATGATGATCAGTGAGTGATGATCAGTGAGTGATGATCAGTGAATGGTGATCAGTGAGTGATGATCAATGTCGGTGAATGGTACTCAGTGAGCGATGATCAGTGAATGATGATCAGTGAGTGATGATCAATGTCAGTGAGTGATGATCAGTGAATGATGATCAGTGTCAGTAAATGATGATCAGTGAGTGATGATCAGTGTCAGAGAATGAGGATCAGTGAGTGATGATCAGTGTCAGAGAATGATGATCAGTGAGTGATGATCAGTGTCAGAGAATGAGGATCAGTGAGTGATGATCAGTGTCAGTGAATGATGATCAGTGTCAGAGAATGATGATCAGTGAGTGATGATCAGTGTCAGTGAATGATGATCAGTGAGTGATGATCAGTGTCAGAGAATGAGGATCAGTGAGTGATGATCAGTGTCAGAGAATGATGATCAGTGAGTGATGATCAGTGTCAGAGAATGAGGATCAGTGAGTGATGATCAGTGAGTGATGATCAGCATGTGTGATGATCAGTGTCTAAATGGTGATCAGTGAATGATGATCAGTGAGCGATGATCAGTGTCAGAGAATGATGATCAGTGAGTGATGATCAGTGAATGGTGATCAGTGAGTGATGATCAATGTCGGTGAATGGTACTCAGTGAGTGATGATCAGTGAGCGATGATCAGTGAATGATGATCAGTGAGTGATGATCAATGTCAGTGAGTGATGATCAGTGAATGATGATCAGTGTCAGTAAATGATGATCAGTGAGTGATGATCAGTGTCAGAGAATGAGGATCAGTGAGTGATGATCAGTGTCAGAGAATGATGATCAGTGAGTGATGATCAGTGTCAGAGAATGAGGATCAGTGAGTGATGATCAGTGTCAGAGAATGAGGATCAGTGAGTGATGATCAGTGTCAGAGAATGAGGATCAGTGAGTGATGATCAGTGTCAGAGAATGATGATCAGTGTCAGTGAATGATGATCAGTGAGTGATGATCAGTGTCAGAGAATGATGATCAGTGAGTGATGATCAGTGTCAGAGAATGAGGATCAGTGAGTGATGATCAGTGTCAGTGAATGATGATCAGTGAGTGATGATCAGTGTCAGTGAATGATGATCAGTGAGTGATGATCAGTGTCAGAGAATGATGATCAGTGAGTGATGATCAGTGTCAGTGAATGATGATCAGTGAGTGATGATCAGTGTCAGAGAATGATGATCAGTGAGTGATGATCAATGTCAGTGAGTGATGATCAGTGAATGATGATCAGTGTCAGAGAATGGTGATCAGTGAGTGATGATCAGTGTCAGAGAATGATGATCAGTGAATGATGATCAGTGAGTGATGATCAGTGTCAGAGAATGGTGATCAGTGAGTGATGATCAATGTCAGTGAGTGATGATCAGTGAATGATGATCAGTGAGTGATGATCAGTGTCAGAGAATGGTGATCAGTGAGTGATGATCAGTGTCAGAGAATGAGGATCAGTGAGTGATGATCAGTGTCAGAGAATGATGATCAGTGAGTGATGATCAGTGTCAGAGAATGAGGATCAGTGAGTGATGATCAGTGTCAGAGAATGATGATCAGTGAGTGATGATCAGTGTCAGAGAATGAGGATCAGTGAGTGATGATCAGTGTCAGTGAATGATGATTAGTGAGTGATGATCAGTGTCAGAGAATGATGATCAGTGAATGATGATCAGTGTCAGAGAATGGTGATCAGTGAGTGATGATCAGTGAATGATGATCAGTGAGTGATGATCAGTGTCAGAGAATGAGGATCAGTGAGTGATGATCAGTGTCAGAGAATGATGATCAGTGAGTGATGATCAGTGTCAGAGAATGATGATCAGTGAGTGATGATCAGTGAGTGATGATCAGTGTCAGAGAATGATGATCAGTGAGTGATGATCAGTGTCAGAGAATGAGGATCAGTGAGTGATGATCAGTGTCAGTGAATGATGATCAGTGAGTGATGATCAGTGTCAGTGAATGATGATCAGTGAGTGATGATCAGTGTCAGAGAATGATGATCAGTGAGTGATGATCAGTGTCAGTGAATGATGATCAGTGAGTGATGATCAATGTCGGTGAATGGTACTCAGTGAGTGATGATCAGTGAGCGATGATCAGTGAATGATGATCAGTGAGTGATGATCAATGTCAGTGAGTGATGATCAGTAAATGATGATCAGTGAGTGATGATCAGTGTCAGAGAATGAGGATCAGTGAGTGATGATCAGTGTCAGTGAATGATGATCAGTGAGTGATGATCAGTGTCAGTGAATGATGATCAGTGAGTGATGATCAGTGTCAGAGAATGATGATCAGTGAGTGATGATCAGTGTCAGTGAATGATGATCAGTGAGTGATGATCAGTGTCAGAGAATGAGGATCAGTGAGTGATGATCAATGTCAGAGAATGATGATCAGTGAGTGATGATCAGTGTCAGAGAATGATGATCAGTGAGTGATGATCAGTGTCAGAGAATGATGATCAGTGAGTGATGATCAGCATATGTGATGATCAGTGTCTAAATGGTGATCAGTGAATGATGATCAGTGAGTGATGATCAGTGTCAGAGAATGATGATCAGTGAGTGATGATCAGTGTCAGAGAATGATGATCAGTGAGTGATGATCAGCATATGTGATGATCAGTGTCTAAATGGTGATCAGTGAATGATGATCAGTGAGTGATGATCAGTGTCAGAGAATGATGATCAGTGAGTGATGATCAGTGTCAGTGAATGATGATCAGTGTCAGTGCTGATCAGTGAGTGATGATCAGTGAGTGATGATCAGTGTCAGTGAGTGATGATCAGTGTCAGTGAATGGTGATCAGTGAGTGATGATCAGTGTCAGTGAATGATGATCAGTGAGTGATGATCAGTGTCAGAGAATGATGATCAGTGAGTGATGATCAGTGTCAGTGAATGATGATCAGTGTCAGAGAATGAGGATCAGTGAGTGATGATCAATGTCAGAGAATGATGATCAGTGAGTGATGATCAGTGTCAGAGAATGATGATCAGTGAGTGATGATCAGTGTCAGAGAATGATGATCAGTGAGTGATGATCAGCATATGTGATGATCAGTGTCTAAATGGTGATCAGTGAATGATGATCAGTGAGTGATGATCAGTGTCAGAGAATGATGATCAGTGAGTGATGATCAGTGTCAGAGAATGATGATCAGTGAGTGATGATCAGTGTCAGAGAATGAGGATCAGTGAGTGATGATCAGTGTCAGTGAATGATGATCAGTGAGTGATGATCAGTGTCAGTGAATGATGATCAGTGAGTGATGATCAGTGTCAGAGAATGATGATCAGTGAGTGATGATCAGTGTCAGTGAATGATGATCAGTGAGTGATGATCAGTGTCAGAGAATGATGATCAGTGAGTGATGATCAGTGTCAGAGAATGAGGATCAGTGAGTGATGATCAGTGTCAGTGAATGATGATCAGTGAGTGATGATCAGTGTCAGAGAATGATGATCAGTGAGTGATGATCAGTGTCAGTGAATGATGATCAGTGAGTGATGATCAGTGTCAGAGAATGATGATCAATGTCAGTGAGTGATGATCAGTGAATGATGATCAGTGAGTGATGATCAGTGTCAGAGAATGGTGATCAGTGAGTGATGATCAGTGAATGATGATCAGTGTCAGTGAATGATGATCAGTGAGTGATGATCAGTGTCAGAGAATGATGATCAGTGAATGATGATCAGTGTCAGAGAATGATGATCAGTGAATGATGATCAGTGTCAGTGAATGATGATCAGTGAGTGATGATCAGTGTCAGAGAATGGTGATCAGTGAGTGATGATCAGTGTCAGAGAATGATGATCAGTGAATGATGATCAGTGAGTGATGATCAGTGTCAGAGAATGGTGATCAGTGAGTGATGATCAATGTCAGTGAGTGATGATCAGTGAATGATGATCAGTGAGTGATGATCAGTGTCAGAGAATGGTGATCAGTGAGTGATGATCAGTGTCAGAGAATGATGATCAGTGAGTGATGATCAGTGTCAGAGAATGAGGATCAGTGAGTGATGATCAGTGTCAGAGAATGAGGATCAGTGAGTGATGATCAGTGTCAGTGAATGATGATCAGTGAGTGATGATCAGTGTCAGTGAATGATGATCAGTGAGTGATGATCAGTGTCAGAGAATGGTGATCAGTGAGTGATGATCAGTGAATGATGATCAGTGTCAGTGAATGATGATCAGTGAGTGATGATCAGTGAGTGATGATCAGTGAATGGTGATCAGTGAGTGATGATCAATGTCGGTGAATGGTACTCAGTGAGCGATGATCAGTGAATGATGATCAGTGAGTGATGATCAATGTCAGTGAGTGATGATCAGTGAATGATGATCAGTGTCAGTAAATGATGATCAGTGAGTGATGATCAGTGTCAGAGAATGAGGATCAGTGAGTGATGATCAGTGTCAGAGAATGATGATCAGTGAGTGATGATCAGTGTCAGAGAATGAGGATGAGTGAGTGATGATCAGTGTCAGTGAATGATGATCAGTGTCAGAGAATGATGATCAGTGAGTGATGATCAGTGTCAGTGAATGATGATCAGTGAGTGATGATCAGTGTCAGAGAATGAGGATCAGTGAGTGATGATCAGTGTTAGAGAATGATGATCAGTGAGTGATGATCAGTGTCAGAGAATGAGGATCAGTGAGTGATGATCAGTGAGTGATGATCAGCATGTGTGATGATCAGTGTCTAAATGGTGATCAGTGAATGATGATCAGTGAGCGATGATCAGTGTCAGAGAATGATGATCAGTGAGTGATGATCAGTGAATGGTGATCAGTGAGTGATGATCAATGTCGGTGAATGGTACTCAGTGAGTGATGATCAGTGAGCGATGATCAGTGAATGATGATCAGTGAGTGATGATCAATGTCAGTGAGTGATGATCAGTGAATGATGATCAGTGTCAGTAAATGATGATCAGTGAGTGATGATCAGTGTCAGAGAATGAGGATCAGTGAGTGATGATCAGTGTCAGAGAATGATGATCAGTGAGTGATGATCAGTGTCAGAGAATGAGGATCAGTGAGTGATGATCAGTGTCAGAGAATGAGGATCAGTGAGTGATGATCAGTGTCAGAGAATGAGGATCAGTGAGTGATGATCAGTGTCAGAGAATGATGATCAGTGTCAGTGAATGATGATCAGTGAGTGATGATCAGTGTCAGAGAATGATGATCAGTGAGTGATGATCAGTGTCAGAGAATGAGGATCAGTGAGTGATGATCAGTGTCAGTGAATGATGATCAGTGAGTGATGATCAGTGTCAGTGAATGATGATCAGTGAGTGATGATCAGTGTCAGAGAATGATGATCAGTGAGTGATGATCAGTGTCAGTGAGTGATGATCAGTGTCAGAGAATGATGATCAGTGAGTGATGATCAGTGTCAGAGAATGAGGATCAGTGAGTGATGATCAGTGTCAGTGAATGATGATCAGTGAGTGATGATCAGTGTCAGAGAATGATGATCAGTGAGTGATGATCAGTGTCAGTGAATGATGATCAGTGAGTGATGATCAGTGTCAGAGAATGATGATCAGTGAGTGATGATCAATGTCAGTGAGTGATGATCAGTGAATGATGATCAGTGTCAGAGAATGGTGATCAGTGAGTGATGATCAGTGTCAGAGAATGATGATCAGTGAATGATGATCAGTGAGTGATGATCAGTGTCAGAGAATGGTGATCAGTGAGTGATGATCAATGTCAGTGAGTGATGATCAGTGAATGATGATCAGTGAGTGATGATCAGTGTCAGAGAATGGTGATCAGTGAGTGATGATCAGTGTCAGAGAATGAGGATCAGTGAGTGATGATCAGTGTCAGAGAATGATGATCAGTGAGTGATGATCAGTGTCAGAGAATGAGGATCAGTGAGTGATGATCAGTGTCAGAGAATGATGATCAGTGAGTGATGATCAGTGTCAGAGAATGAGGATCAGTGAGTGATGATCAGTGTCAGTGAATGATGATTAGTGAGTGATGATCAGTGTCAGAGAATGATGATCAGTGAATGATGATCAGTGTCAGAGAATGGTGATCAGTGAGTGATGATCAGTGAATGATGATCAGTGAGTGATGATCAGTGTCAGAGAATGAGGATCAGTGAGTGATGATCAGTGTCAGAGAATGATGATCAGTGAGTGATGATCAGTGTCAGAGAATGAGGATCAGTGAGTG
Organism: Lithobates septentrionalis; assembly: GCA_037952835.1. NCBI lineage: Eukaryota > Metazoa > Chordata > Amphibia > Anura > Ranidae > Lithobates > Lithobates septentrionalis. The sequence continues at coordinate 43,175 of JBBDGP010003778.1, read as the reverse complement.
ATGATCAGTGAGTGATGATCAGTGTCAGAGAATGATGATCAGTGAGTGATGATCAGTGTCAGAGAATGAGGATCAGTGAGTGATGATCAGTGTCAGTGAATGATGATCTGTGAGTGATGATCAGTGTCAGTGAATGATGATCAGTGAGTGATGATCAGTGTCAGAGAATGGTGATCAGTGAGTGATGATCAGTGTCAGTGAATGATGATCAGTGAGTGATGATCAGTGAGTGATGATCAGTGAATGGTGATCAGTGAGTGATGATCAATGTCGGTGAATGGTACTCAGTGAGTGATGATCAGTGAGCGATGATCAGTGAATGATGATCAGTGAGTGATGATCAATGTCAGTGAGTGATGATCAGTGAATGATGATCAGTGAGTGATGATCAGTGTCAGAGAATGAGGATCAGTGAGTGATGATCAGTGTCAGTGAATGATGATCAGTGAGTGATGATCAGTGTCAGTGAATGATGATCAGTGAGTGATGATCAGTGTCAGAGAATGATGATCAGTGAGTGATGATCAGTGTCAGTGAATGATGATCAGTGAGTGATGATCAATGTCGGTGAATGGTACTCAGTGAGTGATGATCAGTGAGCGATGATCAGTGAATGATGATCAGTGAGTGATGATCAATGTCAGTGAGTGATGATCAGTAAATGATGATCAGTGAGTGATGATCAGTGTCAGAGAATGAGGATCAGTGAGTGATGATCAGTGTCAGTGAATGATGATCAGTGAGTGATGATCAGTGTCAGTGAATGATGATCAGTGAGTGATGATCAGTGTCAGAGAATGATGATCAGTGAGTGATGATCAGTGTCAGTGAATGATGATCAGTGAGTGATGATCAGTGTCAGAGAATGAGGATCAGTGAGTGATGATCAATGTCAGAGAATGATGATCAGTGAGTGATGATCAGTGAGTGATGATCAGTGTCAGAGAATGATGATCAGTGAGTGATGATCAGCATATGTGATGATCAGTGTCTAAATGGTGATCAGTGAATGATGATCAGTGAGTGATGATCAGTGTCAGAGAATGATGATCAGTGAGTGATGATCAGTGTCAGAGAATGATGATCAGTGAGTGATGATCAGCATATGTGATGATCAGTGTCTAAATGGTGATCAGTGAATGATGATCAGTGAGTGATGATCAGTGTCAGAGAATGATGATCAGTGAGTGATGATCAGTGTCAGTGAATGATGATCAGTGTCAGTGCTGATCAGTGAGTGATGATCAGTGAGTGATGATCAGTGTCAGTGAGTGATGATCAGTGTCAGTGAATGGTGATCAGTGAGTGATGATCAGTGTCAGTGAATGATGATCAGTGAGTGATGATCAGTGTCAGAGAATGATGATCAGTGAGTGATGATCAGTGTCAGTGAATGATGATCAGTGTCAGAGAATGAGGATCAGTGAGTGATGATCAATGTCAGAGAATGATGATCAGTGAGTGATGATCAGTGTCAGAGAATGATGATCAGTGAGTGATGATCAGTGTCAGAGAATGATGATCAGTGAGTGATGATCAGCATATGTGATGATCAGTGTCTAAATGGTGATCAGTGAATGATGATCAGTGAGTGATGATCAGTGTCAGAGAATGATGATCAGTGAGTGATGATCAGTGTCAGTGAATGATGATCAGTGTCAGTGCTGATCAGTGAGTGATGATCAGTGAGTGATGATCAGTGTCAGTGAGTGATGATCAGTGTCAGTGAATGGTGATCAGTGAGTGATGATCAGTGTCAGTGAATGATGATCAGTGAGTGATGATCAGTGTCAGAGAATGATGATCAGTGAGTGATGATCAGTGTCAGTGAATGATGATCAGTGTCAGAGAATGAGGATCAGTGAGTGATGATCAATGTCAGAGAATGATGATCAGTGAGTGATGATCAGTGTCAGAGAATGATGATCAGTGAATGATGATCAGTGTCAGTGAATGATGATCAGTGAGTGATGATCAGTGTCAGAGAATGATGATCAGTGAATGATGATCAGTGTCAGAGAATGATGATCAGTGAATGATGATCAGTGTCAGTGAATGATGATCAGTGAGTGATGATCAGTGTCAGAGAATGGTGATCAGTGAGTGATGATCAGTGTCAGAGAATGATGATCAGTGAATGATGATCAGTGAGTGATGATCAGTGTCAGAGAATGGTGATCAGTGAGAGATGATCAATGTCAGTGAGTGATGATCAGTGAATGATGATCAGTGAGTGATGATCAGTGTCAGAGAATGGTGATCAGTGAGTGATGATCAGTGTCAGAGAATGATGATCAGTGAGTGATGATCAGTGTCAGAGAATGAGGATCAGTGAGTGATGATCAGTGTCAGAGAATGAGGATCAGTGAGTGATGATCAGTGTCAGTGAATGATGATCAGTGAGTGATGATCAGTGTCAGTGAATGATGATCAGTGAGTGATGATCAGTGTCAGAGAATGGTGATCAGTGAGTGATGATCAGTGAATGATGATCAGTGTCAGTGAATGATGATCAGTGAGTGATGATCAGTGAGTGATGATCAGTGAATGGTGATCAGTGAGTGATGATCAATGTCGGTGAATGGTACTCAGTGAGCGATGATCAGTGAATGATGATCAGTGAGTGATGATCAATGTCAGTGAGTGATGATCAGTGAATGATGATCAGTGTCAGTAAATGATGATCAGTGAGTGATGATCAGTGTCAGAGAATGAGGATCAGTGAGTGATGATCAGTGTCAGAGAATGATGATCAGTGAGTGATGATCAGTGTCAGAGAATGAGGATCAGTGAGTGATGATCAGTGTCAGTGAATGATGATCAGTGTCAGAGAATGATGATCAGTGAGTGATGATCAGTGTCAGTGAATGATGATCAGTGAGTGATGATCAGTGTCAGAGAATGAGGATCAGTGAGTGATGATCAGTGTCAGAGAATGATGATCAGTGAGTGATGATCAGTGTCAGAGAATGAGGATCAGTGAGTGATGATCAGTGAGTGATGATCAGCATGTGTGATGATCAGTGTCTAAATGGTGATCAGTGAATGATGATCAGTGAGCGATGATCAGTGTCAGAGAATGATGATCAGTGAGTGATGATCAGTGAATGGTGATCAGTGAGTGATGATCAATGTCGGTGAATGGTACTCAGTGAGTGATGATCAGTGAGCGATGATCAGTGAATGATGATCAGTGAGTGATGATCAATGTCAGTGAGTGATGATCAGTGAATGATGATCAGTGTCAGTAAATGATGATCAGTGAGTGATGATCAGTGTCAGAGAATGAGGATCAGTGAGTGATGATCAGTGTCAGAGAATGATGATCAGTGAGTGATGATCAGTGTCAGAGAATGAGGATCAGTGAGTGATGATCAGTGTCAGAGAATGAGGATCAGTGAGTGATGATCAGTGTCAGAGAATGAGGATCAGTGAGTGATGATCAGTGTCAGAGAATGATGATCAGTGTCAGTGAATGATGATCAGTGAGTGATGATCAGTGTCAGAGAATGATGATCAGTGAGTGATGATCAGTGTCAGAGAATGAGGATCAGTGAGTGATGATCAGTGTCAGTGAATGATGATCAGTGAGTGATGATCAGTGTCAGTGAATGATGATCAGTGAGTGATGATCAGTGTCAGAGAATGATGATCAGTGAGTGATGATCAGTGTCAGTGAGTGATGATCAGTGTCAGAGAATGATGATCAGTGAGTGATGATCAGTGTCAGAGAATGAGGATCAGTGAGTGATGATCAGTGTCAGTGAATGATGATCAGTGAGTGATGATCAGTGTCAGAGAATGATGATCAGTGAGTGATGATCAGTGTCAGTGAATGATGATCAGTGAGTGATGATCAGTGTCAGAGAATGATGATCAGTGAGTGATGATCAATGTCAGTGAGTGATGATCAGTGAATGATGATCAGTGTCAGAGAATGGTGATCAGTGAGTGATGATCAGTGTCAGAGAATGATGATCAGTGAATGATGATCAGTGAGTGATGATCAGTGTCAGAGAATGGTGATCAGTGAGTGATGATCAATGTCAGTGAGTGATGATCAGTGAATGATGATCAGTGAGTGATGATCAGTGTCAGAGAATGGTGATCAGTGAGTGATGATCAGTGTCAGAGAATGAGGATCAGTGAGTGATGATCAGTGTCAGAGAATGATGATCAGTGAGTGATGATCAGTGTCAGAGAATGAGGATCAGTGAGTGATGATCAGTGTCAGAGAATGATGATCAGTGAGTGATGATCAGTGTCAGAGAATGAGGATCAGTGAGTGATGATCAGTGTCAGTGAATGATGATTAGTGAGTGATGATCAGTGTCAGAGAATGATGATCAGTGAATGATGATCAGTGTCAGAGAATGGTGATCAGTGAGTGATGATCAGTGAATGATGATCAGTGAGTGATGATCAGTGTCAGAGAATGAGGATCAGTGAGTGATGATCAGTGTCAGAGAATGATGATCAGTGAGTGATGATCAGTGTCAGAGAATGAGGATCAGTGAGTGATGATCAGTGAGTGATGATCAGTGTCAGAGAATGATGATCAGTGAGTGATGATCAGTGTCAGAGAATGAGGATCAGTGAGTGATGATCAGTGTCAGTGAATGATGATCTGTGAGTGATGATCAGTGTCAGTGAATGATGATCAGTGAGTGATGATCAGTGTCAGAGAATGGTGATCAGTGAGTGATGATCAGTGTCAGTGAATGATGATCAGTGAGTGATGATCAGTGAGTGATGATCAGTGAATGGTGATCAGTGAGTGATGATCAATGTCGGTGAATGGTACTCAGTGAGTGATGATCAGTGAGCGATGATCAGTGAATGATGATCAGTGAGTGATGATCAATGTCAGTGAGTGATGATCAGTGAATGATGATCAGTGAGTGATGATCAGTGTCAGAGAATGAGGATCAGTGAGTGATGATCAGTGTCAGTGAATGATGATCAGTGAGTGATGATCAGTGTCAGTGAATGATGATCAGTGAGTGATGATCAGTGTCAGAGAATGATGATCAGTGAGTGATGATCAGTGTCAGTGAATGATGATCAGTGAGTGATGATCAATGTCGGTGAATGGTACTCAGTGAGTGATGATCAGTGAGCGATGATCAGTGAATGATGATCAGTGAGTGATGATCAATGTCAGTGAGTGATGATCAGTAAATGATGATCAGTGAGTGATGATCAGTGTCAGAGAATGAGGATCAGTGAGTGATGATCAGTGTCAGTGAATGATGATCAGTGAGTGATGATCAGTGTCAGTGAATGATGATCAGTGAGTGATGATCAGTGTCAGAGAATGATGATCAGTGAGTGATGATCAGTGTCAGTGAATGATGATCAGTGAGTGATGATCAGTGTCAGAGAATGAGGATCAGTGAGTGATGATCAATGTCAGAGAATGATGATCAGTGAGTGATGATCAGTGAGTGATGATCAGTGTCAGAGAATGATGATCAGTGAGTGATGATCAGCATATGTGATGATCAGTGTCTAAATGGTGATCAGTGAATGATGATCAGTGAGTGATGATCAGTGTCAGAGAATGATGATCAGTGAGTGATGATCAGTGTCAGAGAATGATGATCAGTGAGTGATGATCAGCATATGTGATGATCAGTGTCTAAATGGTGATCAGTGAATGATGATCAGTGAGTGATGATCAGTGTCAGAGAATGATGATCAGTGAGTGATGATCAGTGTCAGTGAATGATGATCAGTGTCAGTGCTGATCAGTGAGTGATGATCAGTGTCAGTGAGTGATGATCAGTGTCAGTGAATGGTGATCAGTGAGTGATGATCAGTGTCAGTGAATGATGATCAGTGAGTGATGATCAGTGTCAGAGAATGATGATCAGTGAGTGATGATCAGTGTCAGTGAATGATGATCAGTGTCAGAGAATGAGGATCAGTGAGTGATGATCAATGTCAGAGAATGATGATCAGTGAGTGATGATCAGTGTCAGAGAATGATGATCAGTGAGTGATGATCAGTGTCAGAGAATGATGATCAGTGAGTGATGATCAGCATATGTGATGATCAGTGTCTAAATGGTGATCAGTGAATGATGATCAGTGAGTGATGATCAGTGTCAGAGAATGATGATCAGTGAGTGATGATCAGTGTCAGTGAATGATGATCAGTGTCAGTGCTGATCAGTGAGTGATGATCAGTGAGTGATGATCAGTGTCAGTGAGTGATGATCAGTGTCAGTGAATGGTGATCAGTGAGTGATGATCAGTGTCAGTGAATGATGATCAGTGAGTGATGATCAGTGTCAGAGAATGATGATCAGTGAGTGATGATCAGTGTCAGTGAATGATGATCAGTGTCAGAGAATGAGGATCAGTGAGTGATGATCAATGTCAGAGAATGATGATCAGTGAGTGATGATCAGTGTCAGAGAATGATGATCAGTGAGTGATGATCAGTGTCAGAGAATGATGATCAGTGAGTGATGATCAGCATATGTGATGATCAGTGTCTAAATGGTGATCAGTGAATGATGATCAGTGAGTGATGATCAGTGTCAGAGAATGATGATCAGTGAGTGATGATCAGTGTCAGTGAATGATGATCAGTGTCAGTGCTGATCAGTGAGTGATGATCAGTGAGTGATGATCAGTGTCAGTGAGTGATGATCAGTGTCAGTGAATGGTGATCAGTGAGTGATGATCAGTGTCAGTGAATGATGATCAGTGAGTGATGATCAGTGTCAGAGAATGATGATCAGTGAGTGATGATCAGTGTCAGTGAATGATGATCGGTGTCAGAGAATGAGGATCAGTGAGTGATGATCAATGTCAGAGAATGATGATCAGTGAGTGATGATCAGTGTCAGAGAATGATGATCAGTGAGTGATGATCAGTGTCAGAGAATGATGATCAGTGAGTGATGATCAGCATATGTGATGATCAGTGTCTAAATGGTGATCAGTGAATGATGATCAGTGAGTGATGATCCGTGTCAGAGAATGATGATCAGTGAGTGATGATCAGTGTCAGAGAATGATGATCAGTGAGTGATGATCAGTGTCAGAGAATGAGGATCAGTGAGTGATGATCAGTGTCAGTGAATGATGATCAGTGAGTGATGATCAGTGTCAGTGAATGATGATCAGTGAGTGATGATCAGTGTCAGAGAATGATGATCAGTGAGTGATGATCAGTGTCAGTGAATGATGATCAGTGAGTGATGATCAGTGTCAGAGAATGATGATCAGTGAGTGATGATCAGTGTCAGAGAATGAGGATCAGTGAGTGATGATCAGTGTCAGTGAATGATGATCAGTGAGTGATGATCAGTGTCAGAGAATGATGATCAGTGAGTGATGATCAGTGTCAGTGAATGATGATCAGTGAGTGATGATCAGTGTCAGAGAATGATGATCAATGTCAGTGAGTGATGATCAGTGAATGATGATCAGTGAGTGATGATCAGTGTCAGAGAATGGTGATCAGTGAGTGATGATCAGTGAATGATGATCAGTGTCAGTGAATGATGATCAGTGAGTGATGATCAGTGTCAGAGAATGATGATCAGTGAATGATGATCAGTGTCAGAGAATGGTGATCAGTGAGTGATGATCAATGTCAGTGAGTGATGATCAGTGAATGATGATCAGTGAGTGATGATCAGTGTCAGAGAATGGTGATCAGTGAGTGATGATCAGTGTCAGAGAATGAGGATCAGTGAGTGATGATCAGTGTCAGAGAATGATGATCAGTGAGTGATGATCAGTGTCAGAGAATGAGGATCAGTGAGTGATGATCAGTGTCAGAGAATGAGGATCAGTGAGTGATGATCAGTGTCAGTGAATGATGATCAGTGAGTGATGATCAGTGTCAGTGAATGATGATCAGTGAGTGATGATCAGTGTCAGAGAATGGTGATCAGTGAGTGATGATCAGTGAATGATGATCAGTGTCAGTGAATGATGATCAGTGAGTGATGATCAGTGAGTGATGATCAGTGAATGGTGATCAGTGAGTGATGATCAATGTCGGTGAATGGTACTCAGTGAGCGATGATCAGTGAATGATGATCAGTGAGTGATGATCAATGTCAGTGAGTGATGATCAGTGAATGATGATCAGTGTCAGTAAATGATGATCAGTGAGTGATGATCAGTGTCAGAGAATGAGGATCAGTGAGTGATGATCAGTGTCAGAGAATGATGATCAGTGAGTGATGATCAGTGTCAGAGAATGAGGATCAGTGAGTGATGATCAGTGTCAGTGAATGATGATCAGTGTCAGAGAATGATGATCAGTGAGTGATGATCAGTGTCAGTGAATGATGATCAGTGAGTGATGATCAGTGTCAGAGAATGAGGATCAGTGAGTGATGATCAGTGTCAGAGAATGATGATCAGTGAGTGATGATCAGTGTCAGAGAATGAGGATCAGTGAGTGATGATCAGTGAGTGATGATCAGCATGTGTGATGATCAGTGTCTAAATGGTGATCAGTGAATGATGATCAGTGAGCGATGATCAGTGTCAGAGAATGATGATCAGTGAGTGATGATCAGTGAATGGTGATCAGTGAGTGATGATCAATGTCGGTGAATGGTACTCAGTGAGTGATGATCAGTGAGCGATGATCAGTGAATGATGATCAGTGAGTGATGATCAATGTCAGTGAGTGATGATCAGTGAATGATGATCAGTGTCAGTAAATGATGATCAGTGAGTGATGATCAGTGTCAGAGAATGAGGATCAGTGAGTGATGATCAGTGTCAGAGAATGATGATCAGTGAGTGATGATCAGTGTCAGAGAATGAGGATCAGTGAGTGATGATCAGTGTCAGAGAATGAGGATCAGTGAGTGATGATCAGTGTCAGAGAATGAGGATCAGTGAGTGATGATCAGTGTCAGAGAATGATGATCAGTGTCAGTGAATGATGATCAGTGAGTGATGATCAGTGTCAGAGAATGATGATCAGTGAGTGATGATCAGTGTCAGAGAATGAGGATCAGTGAGTGATGATCAGTGTCAGTGAATGATGATCAGTGAGTGATGATCAGTGTCAGTGAATGATGATCAGTGAGTGATGATCAGTGTCAGAGAATGATGATCAGTGAGTGATGATCAGTGTCAGTGAGTGATGATCAGTGTCAGAGAATGATGATCAGTGAGTGATGATCAGTGTCAGAGAATGAGGATCAGTGAGTGATGATCAGTGTCAGTGAATGATGATCAGTGAGTGATGATCAGTGTCAGAGAATGATGATCAGTGAGTGATGATCAGTGTCAGTGAATGATGATCAGTGAGTGATGATCAGTGTCAGAGAATGATGATCAGTGAGTGATGATCAATGTCAGTGAGTGATGATCAGTGAATGATGATCAGTGTCAGAGAATGGTGATCAGTGAGTGATGATCAGTGTCAGAGAATGATGATCAGTGAATGATGATCAGTGAGTGATGATCAGTGTCAGAGAATGGTGATCAGTGAGTGATGATCAATGTCAGTGAGTGATGATCAGTGAATGATGATCAGTGAGTGATGATCAGTGTCAGAGAATGGTGATCAGTGAGTGATGATCAGTGTCAGAGAATGAGGATCAGTGAGTGATGATCAGTGTCAGAGAATGATGATCAGTGAGTGATGATCAGTGTCAGAGAATGAGGATCAGTGAGTGATGATCAGTGTCAGAGAATGATGATCAGTGAGTGATGATCAGTGTCAGAGAATGAGGATCAGTGAGTGATGATCGGTGTCAGTGAATGATGATTAGTGAGTGATGATCAGTGAATGATGATCAGTGTCAGAGAATGGTGATCAGTGAGTGATGATCAGTGAATGATGATCAGTGAGTGATGATCAGTGTCAGAGAATGAGGATCAGTGAGTGATGATCAGTGTCAGAGAATGATGATCAGTGAGTGATGATCAGTGTCAGAGAATGAGGATCAGTGAGTGATGATCAGTGAGTGATGATCAGTGTCAGAGAATGATGATCAGTGAGTGATGATCAGTGTCAGAGAATGAGGATCAGTGAGTGATGATCAGTGTCAGTGAATGATGATCTGTGAGTGATGATCAGTGTCAGTGAATGATGATCAGTGAGTGATGATCAGTGTCAGAGAATGGTGATCAGTGAGTGATGATCAGTGTCAGTGAATGATGATCAGTGAGTGATGATCAGTGAGTGATGATCAGTGAATGGTGATCAGTGAGTGATGATCAATGTCGGTGAATGGTACTCAGTGAGTGATGATCAGTGAGCGATGATCAGTGAATGATGATCAGTGAGTGATGATCAATGTCAGTGAGTGATGATCAGTGAATGATGATCAGTGAGTGATGATCAGTGTCAGAGAATGAGGATCAGTGAGTGATGATCAGTGTCAGTGAATGATGATCAGTGAGTGATGATCAGTGTCAGTGAATGATGATCAGTGAGTGATGATCAGTGTCAGAGAATGATGATCAGTGAGTGATGATCAGTGTCAGTGAATGATGATCAGTGAGTGATGATCAATGTCGGTGAATGGTACTCAGTGAGTGATGATCAGTGAGCGATGATCAGTGAATGATGATCAGTGAGTGATGATCAATGTCAGTGAGTGATGATCAGTAAATGATGATCAGTGAGTGATGATCAGTGTCAGAGAATGAGGATCAGTGAGTGATGATCAGTGTCAGTGAATGATGATCAGTGAGTGATGATCAGTGTCAGTGAATGATGATCAGTGAGTGATGATCAGTGTCAGAGAATGATGATCAGTGAGTGATGATCAGTGTCAGTGAATGATGATCAGTGAGTGATGATCAGTGTCAGAGAATGAGGATCAGTGAGTGATGATCAATGTCAGAGAATGATGATCAGTGAGTGATGATCAGTGTCAGAGAATGATGATCAGTGAGTGATGATCAGTGTCAGAGAATGATGATCAGTGAGTGATGATCAGCATATGTGATGATCAGTGTCTAAATGGTGATCAGTGAATGATGATCAGTGAGTGATGATCAGTGTCAGAGAATGATGATCAGTGAGTGATGATCAGTGTCAGAGAATGATGATCAGTGAGTGATGATCAGCATATGTGATGATCAGTGTCTAAATGGTGATCAGTGAATGATGATCAGTGAGTGATGATCAGTGTCAGAGAATGATGATCAGTGAGTGATGATCAGTGTCAGTGAATGATGATCAGTGTCAGTGCTGATCAGTGAGTGATGATCAGTGAGTGATGATCAGTGTCAGTGAGTGATGATCAGTGTCAGTGAATGGTGATCAGTGAGTGATGATCAGTGTCAGTGAATGATGATCAGTGAGTGATGATCAGTGTCAGAGAATGATGATCAGTGAGTGATGATCAGTGTCAGTGAATGATGATCAGTGTCAGAGAATGAGGATCAGTGAGTGATGATCAATGTCAGAGAATGATGATCAGTGAGTGATGATCAGTGTCAGAGAATGATGATCAGTGAGTGATGATCAGTGTCAGAGAATGATGATCAGTGAGTGATGATCAGCATATGTGATGATCAGTGTCTAAATGGTGATCAGTGAATGATGATCAGTGAGTGATGATCAGTGTCAGAGAATGATGATCAGTGAGTGATGATCAGTGTCAGAGAATGATGATCAGTGAGTGATGATCAGTGTCAGAGAATGATGATCAGTGAGTGATGATCAGCATATGTGATGATCAGTGTCTAAATGGTGATCAGTGAATGATGATCAGTGAGTGATGATCAGTGTCAGAGAATGATGATCAGTGAGTGATGATCAGTGTCAGTGAATGATGATCAGTGTCAGTGCTGATCAGTGAGTGATGATCAGTGAGTGATGATCAGTGTCAGTGAGTGATGATCAGTGTCAGTGAATGGTGATCAGTGAGTGCTGATCAGTGTCAGTGAATGATGATCAGTGTGAGTGATGATCAGTGTCAGTGAGTGCTGATCAGTGTCAGTGAATGATGATCAGTGTGAGTGATGATCAGTGTCAGTGAGTGATGATCAGTGTCAGTGAATGATGATCAGTGAGTGATGATCAGTGTCAGAGAATGAGGATCAGTGAGTGATGATCAATGTCAGAGAATGATGATCAGTGAGTGATGATCAGCATATGTGATGATCAGTGTCTAAATGGTGATCAGTGAATGATGATCAGTGAGTGATGATCAGTGTCAGAGAATGATGATCAGTGAGTGATGATCAGTGTCAGTGAATGATGATCAGTGTCAGTGCTGATCAGTGAGTGATGATCAGTGAGTGATGATCAGTGTCAGTGAGTGATGATCAGTGTCAGTGAATGGTGATCAGTGAGTGATGATCAGTGTCAGTGAATGATGATCAGTGAGTGATGATCAGTGTCAGAGAATGATGATCAGTGAGTGATGATCAGTGTCAGTGAATGATGATCAGTGTCAGAGAATGAGGATCAGTGAGTGATGATCAATGTCAGAGAATGATGATCAGTGAGTGATGATCAGTGTCAGAGAATGATGATCAGTGAGTGATGATCAGTGTCAGAGAATGATGATCAGTGAGTGATGATCAGCATATGTGATGATCAGTGTCTAAATGGTGATCAGTGAATGATGATCAGTGAGTGATGATCAGTGTCAGAGAATGATGATCAGTGAGTGATGATCAGTGTCAGAGAATGATGATCAGTGAGTGATGATCAGCATATGTGATGATCAGTGTCTAAATGGTGATCAGTGAATGATGATCAGTGAGTGATGATCAGTGTCAGAGAATGATGATCAGTGAGTGATGATCAGTGTCAGTGAATGATGATCAGTGTCAGTGCTGATCAGTGAGTGATGATCAGTGAGTGATGATCAGTGTCAGTGAGTGATGATCAGTGTCAGTGAATGGTGATCAGTGAGTGATGATCAGTGTCAGTGAATGATGATCAGTGAGTGATGATCAGTGTCAGAGAATGATGATCAGTGAGTGATGATCAGTGTCAGTGAATGATGATCAGTGTCAGAGAATGAGGATCAGTGAGTGATGATCAATGTCAGAGAATGATGATCAGTGAGTGATGATCAGTGTCAGAGAATGATGATCAGTGAGTGATGATCAGTGTCAGAGAATGATGATCAGTGAGTGATGATCAGCATATGTGATGATCAGTGTCTAAATGGTGATCAGTGAATGATGATCAGTGAGTGATGATCAGTGTCAGAGAATGATGATCAGTGAGTGATGATCAGTGTCAGAGAATGATGATCAGTGAGTGATGATCAGTGTCAGAGAATGAGGATCAGTGAGTGATGATCAGTGTCAGTGAATGATGATCAGTGAGTGATGATCAGTGTCAGTGAATGATGATCAGTGAGTGATGATCAGTGTCAGAGAATGATGATCAGTGAGTGATGATCAGTGTCAGTGAATGATGATCAGTGAGTGATGATCAGTGTCAGAGAATGATGATCAGTGAGTGATGATCAGTGTCAGAGAATGAGGATCAGTGAGTGATGATCAGTGTCAGTGAATGATGATCAGTGAGTGATGATCAGTGTCAGAGAATGATGATCAGTGAGTGATGATCAGTGTCAGTGAATGATGATCAGTGAGTGATGATCAGTGTCAGAGAATGATGATCAATGTCAGTGAGTGATGATCAGTGAATGATGATCAGTGAGTGATGATCAGTGTCAGAGAATGGTGATCAGTGAGTGATGATCAGTGAATGATGATCAGTGTCAGTGAATGATGATCAGTGAGTGATGATCAGTGTCAGAGAATGATGATCAGTGAATGATGATCAGTGTCAGAGAATGGTGATCAGTGAGTGATGATCAATGTCAGTGAGTGATGATCAGTGAATGATGATCAGTGAGTGATGATCAGTGTCAGAGAATGGTGATCAGTGAGTGATGATCAGTGTCAGAGAATGAGGATCAGTGAGTGATGATCAGTGTCAGAGAATGATGATCAGTGAGTGATGATCAGTGTCAGAGAATGAGGATCAGTGAGTGATGATCAGTGTCAGAGAATGAGGATCAGTGAGTGATGATCAGTGTCAGTGAATGATGATCAGTGAGTGATGATCAGTGTCAGTGAATGATGATCAGTGAGTGATGATCAGTGTCAGAGAATGGTGATCAGTGAGTGATGATCAGTGAATGATGATCAGTGTCAGTGAATGATGATCAGTGAGTGATGATCAGTGAGTGATGATCAGTGAATGGTGATCAGTGAGTGATGATCAATGTCGGTGAATGGTACTCAGTGAGCGATGATCAGTGAATGATGATCAGTGAGTGATGATCAATGTCAGTGAGTGATGATCAGTGAATGATGATCAGTGTCAGTAAATGATGATCAGTGAGTGATGATCAGTGTCAGAGAATGAGGATCAGTGAGTGATGATCAGTGTCAGAGAATGATGATCAGTGAGTGATGATCAGTGTCAGAGAATGAGGATCAGTGAGTGATGATCAGTGTCAGTGAATGATGATCAGTGTCAGAGAATGATGATCAGTGAGTGATGATCAGTGTCAGTGAATGATGATCAGTGAGTGATGATCAGTGTCAGAGAATGAGGATCAGTGAGTGATGATCAGTGTCAGAGAATGATGATCAGTGAGTGATGATCAGTGTCAGAGAATGAGGATCAGTGAGTGATGATCAGTGAGTGATGATCAGCATGTGTGATGATCAGTGTCTAAATGGTGATCAGTGAATGATGATCAGTGAGCGATGATCAGTGTCAGAGAATGATGATCAGTGAGTGATGATCAGTGAATGGTGATCAGTGAGTGATGATCAATGTCGGTGAATGGTACTCAGTGAGTGATGATCAGTGAGCGATGATCAGTGAATGATGATCAGTGAGTGATGATCAATGTCAGTGAGTGATGATCAGTGAATGATGATCAGTGTCAGTAAATGATGATCAGTGAGTGATGATCAGTGTCAGAGAATGAGGATCAGTGAGTGATGATCAGTGTCAGAGAATGATGATCAGTGAGTGATGATCAGTGTCAGAGAATGAGGATCAGTGAGTGATGATCAGTGTCAGAGAATGAGGATCAGTGAGTGATGATCAGTGTCAGAGAATGAGGATCAGTGAGTGATGATCAGTGTCAGAGAATGATGATCAGTGTCAGTGAATGATGATCAGTGAGTGATGATCAGTGTCAGAGAATGATGATCAGTGAGTGATGATCAGTGTCAGAGAATGAGGATCAGTGAGTGATGATCAGTGTCAGTGAATGATGATCAGTGAGTGATGATCAGTGTCAGTGAATGATGATCAGTGAGTGATGATCAGTGTCAGAGAATGATGATCAGTGAGTGATGATCAGTGTCAGTGAGTGATGATCAGTGTCAGAGAATGATGATCAGTGAGTGATGATCAGTGTCAGAGAATGAGGATCAGTGAGTGATGATCAGTGTCAGTGAATGATGATCAGTGAGTGATGATCAGTGTCAGAGAATGATGATCAGTGAGTGATGATCAGTGTCAGTGAATGATGATCAGTGTCAGAGAATGATGATCAGTGAGTGATGATCAATGTCAGTGAGTGATGATCAGTGAATGATGATCAGTGTCAGAGAATGGTGATCAGTGAGTGATGATCAGTGTCAGAGAATGATGATCAGTGAATGATGATCAGTGAGTGATGATCAGTGTCAGAGAATGGTGATCAGTGAGTGATGATCAATGTCAGTGAGTGATGATCAGTGAATGATGATCAGTGAGTGATGATCAGTGTCAGAGAATGGTGATCAGTGAGTGATGATCAGTGTCAGAGAATGAGGATCAGTGAGTGATGATCAGTGTCAGAGAATGATGATCAGTGAGTGATGATCAGTGTCAGAGAATGAGGATCAGTGAGTGATGATCAGTGTCAGAGAATGATGATCAGTGAGTGATGATCAGTGTCAGAGAATGAGGATCAGTGAGTGATGATCGGTGTCAGTGAATGATGATTAGTGAGTGATGATCAGTGTCAGAGAATGATGATCAGTGTCAGAGAATGGTGATCAGTGAGTGATGATCAGTGAATGATGATCAGTGAGTGATGATCAGTGTCAGAGAATGAGGATCAGTGAGTGATGATCAGTGTCAGAGAATGATGATCAGTGAGTGATGATCAGTGTCAGAGAATGAGGATCAGTGAGTGATGATCAGTGAGTGATGATCAGTGTCAGAGAATGATGATCAGTGAGTGATGATCAGTGTCAGAGAATGAGGATCAGTGAGTGATGATCAGTGTCAGTGAATGATGATCTGTGAGTGATGATCAGTGTCAGTGAATGATGATCAGTGAGTGATGATCAGTGTCAGAGAATGGTGATCAGTGAGTGATGATCAGTGTCAGTGAATGATGATCAGTGAGTGATGATCAGTGAGTGATGATCAGTGAATGGTGATCAGTGAGTGATGATCAATGTCGGTGAATGGTACTCAGTGAGTGATGATCAGTGAGCGATGATCAGTGAATGATGATCAGTGAGTGATGATCAATGTCAGTGAGTGATGATCAGTGAATGATGATCAGTGAGTGATGATCAGTGTCAGAGAATGAGGATCAGTGAGTGATGATCAGTGTCAGTGAATGATGATCAGTGAGTGATGATCAGTGTCAGTGAATGATGATCAGTGAGTGATGATCAGTGTCAGAGAATGATGATCAGTGAGTGATGATCAGTGTCAGTGAATGATGATCAGTGAGTGATGATCAATGTCGGTGAATGGTACTCAGTGAGTGATGATCAGTGAGCGATGATCAGTGAATGATGATCAGTGAGTGATGATCAATGTCAGTGAGTGATGATCAGTAAATGATGATCAGTGAGTGATGATCAGTGTCAGAGAATGAGGATCAGTGAGTGATGATCAGTGTCAGTGAATGATGATCAGTGAGTGATGATCAGTGTCAGTGAATGATGATCAGTGAGTGATGATCAGTGTCAGAGAATGATGATCAGTGAGTGATGATCAGTGTCAGTGAATGATGATCAGTGAGTGATGATCAGTGTCAGAGAATGAGGATCAGTGAGTGATGATCAATGTCAGAGAATGATGATCAGTGAGTGATGATCAGTGTCAGAGAATGATGATCAGTGAGTGATGATCAGTGTCAGAGAATGATGATCAGTGAGTGATGATCAGCATATGTGATGATCAGTGTCTAAATGGTGATCAGTGAATGATGATCAGTGAGTGATGATCAGTGTCAGAGAATGATGATCAGTGAGTGATGATCAGTGTCAGAGAATGATGATCAGTGAGTGATGATCAGCATATGTGATGATCAGTGTCTAAATGGTGATCAGTGAATGATGATCAGTGAGTGATGATCAGTGTCAGAGAATGATGATCAGTGAGTGATGATCAGTGTCAGTGAATGATGATCAGTGTCAGTGCTGATCAGTGAGTGATGATCAGTGAGTGATGATCAGTGTCAGTGAGTGATGATCAGTGTCAGTGAATGGTGATCAGTGAGTGATGATCAGTGTCAGTGAATGATGATCAGTGAGTGATGATCAGTGTCAGAGAATGATGATCAGTGAGTGATGATCAGTGTCAGTGAATGATGATCAGTGTCAGAGAATGAGGATCAGTGAGTGATGATCAATGTCAGAGAATGATGATCAGTGAGTGATGATCAGTGTCAGAGAATGATGATCAGTGAGTGATGATCAGTGTCAGAGAATGATGATCAGTGAGTGATGATCAGCATATGTGATGATCAGTGTCTAAATGGTGATCAGTGAATGATGATCAGTGAGTGATGATCAGTGTCAGAGAATGATGATCAGTGAGTGATGATCAGTGTCAGAGAATGATGATCAGTGAGTGATGATCAGTGTCAGAGAATGATGATCAGTGAGTGATGATCAGCATATGTGATGATCAGTGTCTAAATGGTGATCAGTGAATGATGATCAGTGAGTGATGATCAGTGTCAGAGAATGATGATCAGTGAGTGATGATCAGTGTCAGTGAATGATGATCAGTGTCAGTGCTGATCAGTGAGTGATGATCAGTGAGTGATGATCAGTGTCAGTGAGTGATGATCAGTGTCAGTGAATGGTGATCAGTGAGTGCTGATCAGTGTCAGTGAATGATGATCAGTGTGAGTGATGATCAGTGTCAGTGAGTGCTGATCAGTGTCAGTGAATGATGATCAGTGTGAGTGATGATCAGTGTCAGTGAGTGATGATCAGTGTCAGTGAATGATGATCAGTGAGTGATGATCAGTGTCAGAGAATGAGGATCAGTGAGTGATGATCAATGTCAGAGAATGATGATCAGTGAGTGATGATCAGCATATGTGATGATCAGTGTCTAAATGGTGATCAGTGAATGATGATCAGTGAGTGATGATCAGTGTCAGTGAATGATGATCAGTGTCAGTGCTGATCAGTGAGTGATGATCAGTGAGTGATGATCAGTGTCAGTGAGTGATGATCAGTGTCAGTGAATGGTGATCAGTGAGTGATGATCAGTGTCAGTGAATGATGATCAGTGAGTGATGATCAGTGTCAGAGAATGATGATCAGTGAGTGATGATCAGTGTCAGTGAATGATGATCAGTGTCAGAGAATGAGGATCAGTGAGTGATGATCAATGTCAGAGAATGATGATCAGTGAGTGATGATCAGTGTCAGAGAATGATGATCAGTGAGTGATGATCAGTGTCAGAGAATGATGATCAGTGAGTGATGATCAGCATATGTGATGATCAGTGTCTAAATGGTGATCAGTGAATGATGATCAGTGAGTGATGATCAGTGTCAGAGAATGATGATCAGTGAGTGATGATCAGTGTCAGAGAATGATGATCAGTGAGTGATGATCAGCATATGTGATGATCAGTGTCTAAATGGTGATCAGTGAATGATGATCAGTGAGTGATGATCAGTGTCAGAGAATGATGATCAGTGAGTGATGATCAGTGTCAGTGAATGATGATCAGTGTCAGTGCTGATCAGTGAGTGATGATCAGTGAGTGATGATCAGTGTCAGTGAGTGATGATCAGTGTCAGTGAATGGTGATCAGTGAGTGATGATCAGTGTCAGTGAATGATGATCAGTGAGTGATGATCAGTGTCAGAGAATGATGATCAGTGAGTGATGATCAGTGTCAGTGAATGATGATCAGTGTCAGAGAATGAGGATCAGTGAGTGATGATCAATGTCAGAGAATGATGATCAGTGAGTGATGATCAGTGTCAGAGAATGATGATCAGTGAGTGATGATCAGTGTCAGAGAATGATGATCAGTGAGTGATGATCAGCATATGTGATGATCAGTGTCTAAATGGTGATCAGTGAATGATGATCAGTGAGTGATGATCAGTGTCAGAGAATGATGATCAGTGAGTGATGATCAGTGTCAGAGAATGATGATCAGTGAGTGATGATCAGTGTCAGAGAATGAGGATCAGTGAGTGATGATCAGTGTCAGTGAATGATGATCAGTGAGTGATGATCAGTGTCAGTGAATGATGATCAGTGAGTGATGATCAGTGTCAGAGAATGATGATCAGTGAGTGATGATCAGTGTCAGTGAATGATGATCAGTGAGTGATGATCAGTGTCAGAGAATGATGATCAGTGAGTGATGATCAGTGTCAGAGAATGAGGATCAGTGAGTGATGATCAGTGTCAGTGAATGATGATCAGTGAGTGATGATCAGTGTCAGAGAATGATGATCAGTGAGTGATGATCAGTGTCAGTGAATGATGATCAGTGAGTGATGATCAGTGTCAGAGAATGATGATCAATGTCAGTGAGTGATGATCAGTGAATGATGATCAGTGAGTGATGATCAGTGTCAGAGAATGGTGATCAGTGAGTGATGATCAGTGAATGATGATCAGTGTCAGTGAATGATGATCAGTGAGTGATGATCAGTGTCAGAGAATGATGATCAGTGAATGATGATCAGTGTCAGAGAATGGTGATCAGTGAGTGATGATCAATGTCAGTGAGTGATGATCAGTGAATGATGATCAGTGAGTGATGATCAGTGTCAGAGAATGGTGATCAGTGAGTGATGATCAGTGTCAGAGAATGAGGATCAGTGAGTGATGATCAGTGTCAGAGAATGATGATCAGTGAGTGATGATCAGTGTCAGAGAATGAGGATCAGTGAGTGATGATCAGTGTCAGAGAATGAGGATCAGTGAGTGATGATCAGTGTCAGTGAATGATGATCAGTGAGTGATGATCAGTGTCAGTGAATGATGATCAGTGAGTGATGATCAGTGTCAGAGAATGGTGATCAGTGAGTGATGATCAGTGAATGATGATCAGTGTCAGTGAATGATGATCAGTGAGTGATGATCAGTGAGTGATGATCAGTGAATGGTGATCAGTGAGTGATGATCAATGTCGGTGAATGGTACTCAGTGAGCGATGATCAGTGAATGATGATCAGTGAGTGATGATCAATGTCAGTGAGTGATGATCAGTGAATGATGATCAGTGTCAGTAAATGATGATCAGTGAGTGATGATCAGTGTCAGAGAATGAGGATCAGTGAGTGATGATCAGTGTCAGAGAATGATGATCAGTGAGTGATGATCAGTGTCAGAGAATGAGGATCAGTGAGTGATGATCAGTGTCAGTGAATGATGATCAGTGTCAGAGAATGATGATCAGTGAGTGATGATCAGTGTCAGTGAATGATGATCAGTGAGTGATGATCAGTGTCAGAGAATGAGGATCAGTGAGTGATGATCAGTGTCAGAGAATGATGATCAGTGAGTGATGATCAGTGTCAGAGAATGAGGATCAGTGAGTGATGATCAGTGAGTGATGATCAGCATGTGTGATGATCAGTGTCTAAATGGTGATCAGTGAATGATGATCAGTGAGCGATGATCAGTGTCAGAGAATGATGATCAGTGAGTGATGATCAGTGAATGGTGATCAGTGAGTGATGATCAATGTCGGTGAATGGTACTCAGTGAGTGATGATCAGTGAGCGATGATCAGTGAATGATGATCAGTGAGTGATGATCAATGTCAGTGAGTGATGATCAGTGAATGATGATCAGTGTCAGTAAATGATGATCAGTGAGTGATGATCAGTGTCAGAGAATGAGGATCAGTGAGTGATGATCAGTGTCAGAGAATGATGATCAGTGAGTGATGATCAGTGTCAGAGAATGAGGATCAGTGAGTGATGATCAGTGTCAGAGAATGAGGATCAGTGAGTGATGATCAGTGTCAGAGAATGAGGATCAGTGAGTGATGATCAGTGTCAGAGAATGATGATCAGTGTCAGTGAATGATGATCAGTGAGTGATGATCAGTGTCAGAGAATGATGATCAGTGAGTGATGATCAGTGTCAGAGAATGAGGATCAGTGAGTGATGATCAGTGTCAGTGAATGATGATCAGTGAGTGATGATCAGTGTCAGTGAATGATGATCAGTGAGTGATGATCAGTGTCAGAGAATGATGATCAGTGAGTGATGATCAGTGTCAGTGAGTGATGATCAGTGTCAGAGAATGATGATCAGTGAGTGATGATCAGTGTCAGAGAATGAGGATCAGTGAGTGATGATCAGTGTCAGTGAATGATGATCAGTGAGTGATGATCAGTGTCAGAGAATGATGATCAGTGAGTGATGATCAGTGTCAGTGAATGATGATCAGTGAGTGATGATCAGTGTCAGAGAATGATGATCAGTGAGTGATGATCAATGTCAGTGAGTGATGATCAGTGAATGATGATCAGTGTCAGAGAATGGTGATCAGTGAGTGATGATCAGTGTCAGAGAATGATGATCAGTGAATGATGATCAGTGAGTGATGATCAGTGTCAGAGAATGGTGATCAGTGAGTGATGATCAATGTCAGTGAGTGATGATCAGTGAATGATGATCAGTGAGTGATGATCAGTGTCAGAGAATGGTGATCAGTGAGTGATGATCAGTGTCAGAGAATGAGGATCAGTGAGTGATGATCAGTGTCAGAGAATGATGATCAGTGAGTGATGATCAGTGTCAGAGAATGAGGATCAGTGAGTGATGATCAGTGTCAGAGAATGATGATCAGTGAGTGATGATCAGTGTCAGAGAATGAGGATCAGTGAGTGATGATCGGTGTCAGTGAATGATGATTAGTGAGTGATGATCAGTGTCAGAGAATGATGATCAGTGAATGATGATCAGTGTCAGAGAATGGTGATCAGTGAGTGATGATCAGTGAATGATGATCAGTGAGTGATGATCAGTGTCAGAGAATGAGGATCAGTGAGTGATGATCAGTGTCAGAGAATGATGATCAGTGAGTGATGATCAGTGTCAGAGAATGAGGATCAGTGAGTGATGATCAGTGAGTGATGATCAGTGTCAGAGAATGATGATCAGTGAGTGATGATCAGTGTCAGAGAATGAGGATCAGTGAGTGATGATCAGTGTCAGTGAATGATGATCTGTGAGTGATGATCAGTGTCAGTGAATGATGATCAGTGAGTGATGATCAGTGTCAGAGAATGGTGATCAGTGAGTGATGATCAGTGTCAGTGAATGATGATCAGTGAGTGATGATCAGTGAGTGATGATCAGTGAATGGTGATCAGTGAGTGATGATCAATGTCGGTGAATGGTACTCAGTGAGTGATGATCAGTGAGCGATGATCAGTGAATGATGATCAGTGAGTGATGATCAATGTCAGTGAGTGATGATCAGTGAATGATGATCAGTGAGTGATGATCAGTGTCAGAGAATGAGGATCAGTGAGTGATGATCAGTGTCAGTGAATGATGATCAGTGAGTGATGATCAGTGTCAGTGAATGATGATCAGTGAGTGATGATCAGTGTCAGAGAATGATGATCAGTGAGTGATGATCAGTGTCAGTGAATGATGATCAGTGAGTGATGATCAATGTCGGTGAATGGTACTCAGTGAGTGATGATCAGTGAGCGATGATCAGTGAATGATGATCAGTGAGTGATGATCAATGTCAGTGAGTGATGATCAGTAAATGATGATCAGTGAGTGATGATCAGTGTCAGAGAATGAGGATCAGTGAGTGATGATCAGTGTCAGTGAATGATGATCAGTGAGTGATGATCAGTGTCAGTGAATGATGATCAGTGAGTGATGATCAGTGTCAGAGAATGATGATCAGTGAGTGATGATCAGTGTCAGTGAATGATGATCAGTGAGTGATGATCAGTGTCAGAGAATGAGGATCAGTGAGTGATGATCAATGTCAGAGAATGATGATCAGTGAGTGATGATCAGTGTCAGAGAATGATGATCAGTGAGTGATGATCAGTGTCAGAGAATGATGATCAGTGAGTGATGATCAGCATATGTGATGATCAGTGTCTAAATGGTGATCAGTGAATGATGATCAGTGAGTGATGATCAGTGTCAGAGAATGATGATCAGTGAGTGATGATCAGTGTCAGAGAATGATGATCAGTGAGTGATGATCAGCATATGTGATGATCAGTGTCTAAATGGTGATCAGTGAATGATGATCAGTGAGTGATGATCAGTGTCAGAGAATGATGATCAGTGAGTGATGATCAGTGTCAGTGAATGATGATCAGTGTCAGTGCTGATCAGTGAGTGATGATCAGTGAGTGATGATCAGTGTCAGTGAGTGATGATCAGTGTCAGTGAATGGTGATCAGTGAGTGATGATCAGTGTCAGTGAATGATGATCAGTGAGTGATGATCAGTGTCAGAGAATGATGATCAGTGAGTGATGATCAGTGTCAGTGAATGATGATCAGTGTCAGAGAATGAGGATCAGTGAGTGATGATCAATGTCAGAGAATGATGATCAGTGAGTGATGATCAGTGTCAGAGAATGATGATCAGTGAGTGATGATCAGTGTCAGAGAATGATGATCAGTGAGTGATGATCAGCATATGTGATGATCAGTGTCTAAATGGTGATCAGTGAATGATGATCAGTGAGTGATGATCAGTGTCAGAGAATGATGATCAGTGAGTGATGATCAGTGTCAGAGAATGATGATCAGTGAGTGATGATCAGTGTCAGAGAATGATGATCAGTGAGTGATGATCAGCATATGTGATGATCAGTGTCTAAATGGTGATCAGTGAATGATGATCAGTGAGTGATGATCAGTGTCAGAGAATGATGATCAGTGAGTGATGATCAGTGTCAGTGAATGATGATCAGTGTCAGTGCTGATCAGTGAGTGATGATCAGTGAGTGATGATCAGTGTCAGTGAGTGATGATCAGTGTCAGTGAATGGTGATCAGTGAGTGCTGATCAGTGTCAGTGAATGATGATCAGTGTGAGTGATGATCAGTGTCAGTGAGTGCTGATCAGTGTCAGTGAATGATGATCAGTGTGAGTGATGATCAGTGTCAGTGAGTGATGATCAGTGTCAGTGAATGATGATCAGTGAGTGATGATCAGTGTCAGAGAATGAGGATCAGTGAGTGATGATCAATGTCAGAGAATGATGATCAGTGAGTGATGATCAGCATATGTGATGATCAGTGTCTAAATGGTGATCAGTGAATGATGATCAGTGAGTGATGATCAGTGTCAGTGAATGATGATCAGTGTCAGTGCTGATCAGTGAGTGATGATCAGTGAGTGATGATCAGTGTCAGTGAGTGATGATCAGTGTCAGTGAATGGTGATCAGTGAGTGATGATCAGTGTCAGTGAATGATGATCAGTGAGTGATGATCAGTGTCAGAGAATGATGATCAGTGAGTGATGATCAGTGTCAGTGAATGATGATCAGTGTCAGAGAATGAGGATCAGTGAGTGATGATCAATGTCAGAGAATGATGATCAGTGAGTGATGATCAGTGTCAGAGAATGATGATCAGTGAGTGATGATCAGTGTCAGAGAATGATGATCAGTGAGTGATGATCAGCATATGTGATGATCAGTGTCTAAATGGTGATCAGTGAATGATGATCAGTGAGTGATGATCAGTGTCAGAGAATGATGATCAGTGAGTGATGATCAGTGTCAGAGAATGATGATCAGTGAGTGATGATCAGCATATGTGATGATCAGTGTCTAAATGGTGATCAGTGAATGATGATCAGTGAGTGATGATCAGTGTCAGAGAATGATGATCAGTGAGTGATGATCAGTGTCAGTGAATGATGATCAGTGTCAGTGCTGATCAGTGAGTGATGATCAGTGAGTGATGATCAGTGTCAGTGAGTGATGATCAGTGTCAGTGAATGGTGATCAGTGAGTGATGATCAGTGTCAGTGAATGATGATCAGTGAGTGATGATCAGTGTCAGAGAATGATGATCAGTGAGTGATGATCAGTGTCAGTGAATGATGATCAGTGTCAGAGAATGAGGATCAGTGAGTGATGATCAATGTCAGAGAATGATGATCAGTGAGTGATGATCAGTGTCAGAGAATGATGATCAGTGAGTGATGATCAGTGTCAGAGAATGATGATCAGTGAGTGATGATCAGTGTCAGAGAATGATGATCAGTGAGTGATGATCAGTGTCAGAGAATGAGGATCAGTGAGTGATGATCAGTGTCAGTGAATGATGATCAGTGAGTGATGATCAGTGTCAGTGAATGATGATCAGTGAGTGATGATCAGTGTCAGAGAATGATGATCAGTGAGTGATGATCAGTGTCAGTGAATGATGATCAGTGAGTGATGATCAGTGTCAGAGAATGATGATCAGTGAGTGATGATCAGTGTCAGAGAATGAGGATCAGTGAGTGATGATCAGTGTCAGTGAATGATGATCAGTGAGTGATGATCAGTGTCAGAGAATGATGATCAGTGAGTGATGATCAGTGTCAGTGAATGATGATCAGTGAGTGATGATCAGTGTCAGAGAATGATGATCAATGTCAGTGAGTGATGATCAGTGAATGATGATCAGTGAGTGATGATCAGTGTCAGAGAATGGTGATCAGTGAGTGATGATCAGTGAATGATGATCAGTGTCAGTGAATGATGATCAGTGAGTGATGATCAGTGTCAGAGAATGATGATCAGTGAATGATGATCAGTGTCAGAGAATGGTGATCAGTGAGTGATGATCAATGTCAGTGAGTGATGATCAGTGAATGATGATCAGTGAGTGATGATCAGTGTCAGAGAATGGTGATCAGTGAGTGATGATCAGTGTCAGAGAATGAGGATCAGTGAGTGATGATCAGTGTCAGAGAATGATGATCAGTGAGTGATGATCAGTGTCAGAGAATGAGGATCAGTGAGTGATGATCAGTGTCAGAGAATGAGGATCAGTGAGTGATGATCAGTGTCAGTGAATGATGATCAGTGAGTGATGATCAGTGTCAGTGAATGATGATCAGTGAGTGATGATCAGTGTCAGAGAATGGTGATCAGTGAGTGATGATCAGTGAATGATGATCAGTGTCAGTGAATGATGATCAGTGAGTGATGATCAGTGAGTGATGATCAGTGAATGGTGATCAGTGAGTGATGATCAATGTCGGTGAATGGTACTCAGTGAGCGATGATCAGTGAATGATGATCAGTGAGTGATGATCAATGTCAGTGAGTGATGATCAGTGAATGATGATCAGTGTCAGTAAATGATGATCAGTGAGTGATGATCAGTGTCAGAGAATGAGGATCAGTGAGTGATGATCAGTGTCAGAGAATGATGATCAGTGAGTGATGATCAGTGTCAGAGAATGAGGATCAGTGAGTGATGATCAGTGTCAGTGAATGATGATCAGTGTCAGAGAATGATGATCAGTGAGTGATGATCAGTGTCAGTGAATGATGATCAGTGAGTGATGATCAGTGTCAGAGAATGAGGATCAGTGAGTGATGATCAGTGTCAGAGAATGATGATCAGTGAGTGATGATCAGTGTCAGAGAATGAGGATCAGTGAGTGATGATCAGTGAGTGATGATCAGCATGTGTGATGATCAGTGTCTAAATGGTGATCAGTGAATGATGATCAGTGAGCGATGATCAGTGTCAGAGAATGATGATCAGTGAGTGATGATCAGTGAATGGTGATCAGTGAGTGATGATCAATGTCGGTGAATGGTACTCAGTGAGTGATGATCAGTGAGCGATGATCAGTGAATGATGATCAGTGAGTGATGATCAGTGTCAGAGAATGATGATCAGTGAGTGATGATCAGTGTCAGAGAATGATGATCAGTGAGTGATGATCAGTGTCAGAGAATGAGGATCAGTGAGTGATGATCAGTGTCAGAGAATGATGATCAGTGAGTGATGATCAGTGTCAGTGAATGATGATCAGTGAGTGATGATCAGTGTCAGAGAATGATGATCAGTGAGTGATGATCAGTGTCAGTGAATGATGATCAGTGAGTGATGATCAGTGTCAGAGAATGATGATCAGTGAGTGATGATCAGTGTCAGAGAATGAGGATCAGTGAGTGATGATCAGTGTCAGTGAATGATGATCAGTGAGTGATGATCAGTGTCAGAGAATGATGATCAGTGAGTGATGATCAGTGTCAGTGAATGATGATCAGTGAGTGATGATCAGTGTCAGAGAATGATGATCAATGTCAGTGAGTGATGATCAGTGAATGATGATCAGTGAGTGATGATCAGTGTCAGAGAATGGTGATCAGTGAGTGATGATCAGTGAATGATGATCAGTGTCAGTGAATGATGATCAGTGAGTGATGATCAGTGTCAGAGAATGATGATCAGTGAATGATGATCAGTGTCAGAGAATGATGATCAGTGAGTGATGATCAGTGTCAGTGAATGATGATCAGTGTCAGAGAATGAGGATCAGTGAGTGATGATCAATGTCAGAGAATGATGATCAGTGAGTGATGATCAGTGTCAGAGAATGATGATCAGTGAGTGATGATCAGTGTCAGAGAATGATGATCAGTGAGTGATGATCAGCATATGTGATGATCAGTGTCTAAATGGTGATCAGTGAATGATGATCAGTGAGTGATGATCAGTGTCAGAGAATGATGATCAGTGAGTGATGATCAGTGTCAGAGAATGATGATCAGTGAGTGATGATCAGTGTCAGAGAATGATGATCAGTGAGTGATGATCAGCATATGTGATGATCAGTGTCTAAATGGTGATCAGTGAATGATGATCAGTGAGTGATGATCAGTGTCAGAGAATGATGATCAGTGAGTGATGATCAGTGTCAGTGAATGATGATCAGTGTCAGTGCTGATCAGTGAGTGATGATCAGTGAGTGATGATCAGTGTCAGTGAGTGATGATCAGTGTCAGTGAATGGTGATCAGTGAGTGCTGATCAGTGTCAGTGAATGATGATCAGTGTGAGTGATGATCAGTGTCAGTGAGTGCTGATCAGTGTCAGTGAATGATGATCAGTGTGAGTGATGATCAGTGTCAGTGAGTGATGATCAGTGTCAGTGAATGATGATCAGTGAGTGATGATCAGTGTCAGAGAATGAGGATCAGTGAGTGATGATCAATGTCAGAGAATGATGATCAGTGAGTGATGATCAGCATATGTGATGATCAGTGTCTAAATGGTGATCAGTGAATGATGATCAGTGAGTGATGATCAGTGTCAGTGAATGATGATCAGTGTCAGTGCTGATCAGTGAGTGATGATCAGTGAGTGATGATCAGTGTCAGTGAGTGATGATCAGTGTCAGTGAATGGTGATCAGTGAGTGATGATCAGTGTCAGTGAATGATGATCAGTGAGTGATGATCAGTGTCAGAGAATGATGATCAGTGAGTGATGATCAGTGTCAGTGAATGATGATCAGTGTCAGAGAATGAGGATCAGTGAGTGATGATCAATGTCAGAGAATGATGATCAGTGAGTGATGATCAGTGTCAGAGAATGATGATCAGTGAGTGATGATCAGTGTCAGAGAATGATGATCAGTGAGTGATGATCAGCATATGTGATGATCAGTGTCTAAATGGTGATCAGTGAATGATGATCAGTGAGTGATGATCAGTGTCAGAGAATGATGATCAGTGAGTGATGATCAGTGTCAGAGAATGATGATCAGTGAGTGATGATCAGCATATGTGATGATCAGTGTCTAAATGGTGATCAGTGAATGATGATCAGTGAGTGATGATCAGTGTCAGAGAATGATGATCAGTGAGTGATGATCAGTGTCAGTGAATGATGATCAGTGTCAGTGCTGATCAGTGAGTGATGATCAGTGAGTGATGATCAGTGTCAGTGAGTGATGATCAGTGTCAGTGAATGGTGATCAGTGAGTGATGATCAGTGTCAGTGAATGATGATCAGTGAGTGATGATCAGTGTCAGAGAATGATGATCAGTGAGTGATGATCAGTGTCAGTGAATGATGATCAGTGTCAGAGAATGAGGATCAGTGAGTGATGATCAATGTCAGAGAATGATGATCAGTGAGTGATGATCAGTGTCAGAGAATGATGATCAGTGAGTGATGATCAGTGTCAGAGAATGATGATCAGTGAGTGATGATCAGCATATGTGATGATCAGTGTCTAAATGGTGATCAGTGAATGATGATCAGTGAGTGATGATCAGTGTCAGAGAATGATGATCAGTGAGTGATGATCAGTGTCAGAGAATGATGATCAGTGAGTGATGATCAGTGTCAGAGAATGAGGATCAGTGAGTGATGATCAGTGTCAGTGAATGATGATCAGTGAGTGATGATCAGTGTCAGTGAATGATGATCAGTGAGTGATGATCAGTGTCAGAGAATGATGATCAGTGAGTGATGATCAGTGTCAGTGAATGATGATCAGTGAGTGATGATCAGTGTCAGAGAATGATGATCAGTGAGTGATGATCAGTGTCAGAGAATGAGGATCAGTGAGTGATGATCAGTGTCAGTGAATGATGATCAGTGAGTGATGATCAGTGTCAGAGAATGATGATCAGTGAGTGATGATCAGTGTCAGTGAATGATGATCAGTGAGTGATGATCAGTGTCAGAGAATGATGATCAATGTCAGTGAGTGATGATCAGTGAATGATGATCAGTGAGTGATGATCAGTGTCAGAGAATGGTGATCAGTGAGTGATGATCAGTGAATGATGATCAGTGTCAGTGAATGATGATCAGTGAGTGATGATCAGTGTCAGAGAATGATGATCAGTGAATGATGATCAGTGTCAGAGAATGGTGATCAGTGAGTGATGATCAATGTCAGTGAGTGATGATCAGTGAATGATGATCAGTGAGTGATGATCAGTGTCAGAGAATGGTGATCAGTGAGTGATGATCAGTGTCAGAGAATGAGGATCAGTGAGTGATGATCAGTGTCAGAGAATGATGATCAGTGAGTGATGATCAGTGTCAGAGAATGAGGATCAGTGAGTGATGATCAGTGTCAGAGAATGAGGATCAGTGAGTGATGATCAGTGTCAGTGAATGATGATCAGTGAGTGATGATCAGTGTCAGTGAATGATGATCAGTGAGTGATGATCAGTGTCAGAGAATGGTGATCAGTGAGTGATGATCAGTGAATGATGATCAGTGTCAGTGAATGATGATCAGTGAGTGATGATCAGTGAGTGATGATCAGTGAATGGTGATCAGTGAGTGATGATCAATGTCGGTGAATGGTACTCAGTGAGCGATGATCAGTGAATGATGATCAGTGAGTGATGATCAATGTCAGTGAGTGATGATCAGTGAATGATGATCAGTGTCAGTAAATGATGATCAGTGAGTGATGATCAGTGTCAGAGAATGAGGATCAGTGAGTGATGATCAGTGTCAGAGAATGATGATCAGTGAGTGATGATCAGTGTCAGAGAATGAGGATCAGTGAGTGATGATCAGTGTCAGTGAATGATGATCAGTGTCAGAGAATGATGATCAGTGAGTGATGATCAGTGTCAGTGAATGATGATCAGTGAGTGATGATCAGTGTCAGAGAATGAGGATCAGTGAGTGATGATCAGTGTCAGAGAATGATGATCAGTGAGTGATGATCAGTGTCAGAGAATGAGGATCAGTGAGTGATGATCAGTGAGTGATGATCAGCATGTGTGATGATCAGTGTCTAAATGGTGATCAGTGAATGATGATCAGTGAGCGATGATCAGTGTCAGAGAATGATGATCAGTGAGTGATGATCAGTGAATGGTGATCAGTGAGTGATGATCAATGTCGGTGAATGGTACTCAGTGAGTGATGATCAGTGAGCGATGATCAGTGAATGATGATCAGTGAGTGATGATCAATGTCAGTGAGTGATGATCAGTGAATGATGATCAGTGTCAGTAAATGATGATCAGTGAGTGATGATCAGTGTCAGAGAATGAGGATCAGTGAGTGATGATCAGTGTCAGAGAATGATGATCAGTGAGTGATGATCAGTGTCAGAGAATGAGGATCAGTGAGTGATGATCAGTGTCAGAGAATGAGGATCAGTGAGTGATGATCAGTGTCAGAGAATGAGGATCAGTGAGTGATGATCAGTGTCAGAGAATGATGATCAGTGTCAGTGAATGATGATCAGTGAGTGATGATCAGTGTCAGAGAATGATGATCAGTGAGTGATGATCAGTGTCAGAGAATGAGGATCAGTGAGTGATGATCAGTGTCAGTGAATGATGATCAGTGAGTGATGATCAGTGTCAGTGAATGATGATCAGTGAGTGATGATCAGTGTCAGAGAATGATGATCAGTGAGTGATGATCAGTGTCAGTGAGTGATGATCAGTGTCAGAGAATGATGATCAGTGAGTGATGATCAGTGTCAGAGAATGAGGATCAGTGAGTGATGATCAGTGTCAGTGAATGATGATCAGTGAGTGATGATCAGTGTCAGAGAATGATGATCAGTGAGTGATGATCAGTGTCAGTGAATGATGATCAGTGAGTGATGATCAGTGTCAGAGAATGATGATCAGTGAGTGATGATCAATGTCAGTGAGTGATGATCAGTGAATGATGATCAGTGTCAGAGAATGGTGATCAGTGAGTGATGATCAGTGTCAGAGAATGATGATCAGTGAATGATGATCAGTGAGTGATGATCAGTGTCAGAGAATGGTGATCAGTGAGTGATGATCAATGTCAGTGAGTGATGATCAGTGAATGATGATCAGTGAGTGATGATCAGTGTCAGAGAATGGTGATCAGTGAGTGATGATCAGTGTCAGAGAATGAGGATCAGTGAGTGATGATCAGTGTCAGAGAATGATGATCAGTGAGTGATGATCAGTGTCAGAGAATGAGGATCAGTGAGTGATGATCAGTGTCAGAGAATGATGATCAGTGAGTGATGATCAGTGTCAGAGAATGAGGATCAGTGAGTGATGATCGGTGTCAGTGAATGATGATTAGTGAGTGATGATCAGTGTCAGAGAATGATGATCAGTGAATGATGATCAGTGTCAGAGAATGGTGATCAGTGAGTGATGATCAGTGAATGATGATCAGTGAGTGATGATCAGTGTCAGAGAATGAGGATCAGTGAGTGATGATCAGTGTCAGAGAATGATGATCAGTGAGTGATGATCAGTGTCAGAGAATGAGGATCAGTGAGTGATGATCAGTGAGTGATGATCAGTGTCAGAGAATGATGATCAGTGAGTGATGATCAGTGTCAGAGAATGAGGATCAGTGAGTGATGATCAGTGTCAGTGAATGATGATCTGTGAGTGATGATCAGTGTCAGTGAATGATGATCAGTGAGTGATGATCAGTGTCAGAGAATGGTGATCAGTGAGTGATGATCAGTGTCAGTGAATGATGATCAGTGAGTGATGATCAGTGAGTGATGATCAGTGAATGGTGATCAGTGAGTGATGATCAATGTCGGTGAATGGTACTCAGTGAGTGATGATCAGTGAGCGATGATCAGTGAATGATGATCAGTGAGTGATGATCAATGTCAGTGAGTGATGATCAGTGAATGATGATCAGTGAGTGATGATCAGTGTCAGAGAATGAGGATCAGTGAGTGATGATCAGTGTCAGTGAATGATGATCAGTGAGTGATGATCAGTGTCAGTGAATGATGATCAGTGAGTGATGATCAGTGTCAGAGAATGATGATCAGTGAGTGATGATCAGTGTCAGTGAATGATGATCAGTGAGTGATGATCAATGTCGGTGAATGGTACTCAGTGAGTGATGATCAGTGAGCGATGATCAGTGAATGATGATCAGTGAGTGATGATCAATGTCAGTGAGTGATGATCAGTAAATGATGATCAGTGAGTGATGATCAGTGTCAGAGAATGAGGATCAGTGAGTGATGATCAGTGTCAGTGAATGATGATCAGTGAGTGATGATCAGTGTCAGTGAATGATGATCAGTGAGTGATGATCAGTGTCAGAGAATGATGATCAGTGAGTGATGATCAGTGTCAGTGAATGATGATCAGTGAGTGATGATCAGTGTCAGAGAATGAGGATCAGTGAGTGATGATCAATGTCAGAGAATGATGATCAGTGAGTGATGATCAGTGTCAGAGAATGATGATCAGTGAGTGATGATCAGTGTCAGAGAATGATGATCAGTGAGTGATGATCAGCATATGTGATGATCAGTGTCTAAATGGTGATCAGTGAATGATGATCAGTGAGTGATGATCAGTGTCAGAGAATGATGATCAGTGAGTGATGATCAGTGTCAGAGAATGATGATCAGTGAGTGATGATCAGCATATGTGATGATCAGTGTCTAAATGGTGATCAGTGAATGATGATCAGTGAGTGATGATCAGTGTCAGAGAATGATGATCAGTGAGTGATGATCAGTGTCAGTGAATGATGATCAGTGTCAGTGCTGATCAGTGAGTGATGATCAGTGAGTGATGATCAGTGTCAGTGAGTGATGATCAGTGTCAGTGAATGGTGATCAGTGAGTGATGATCAGTGTCAGTGAATGATGATCAGTGAGTGATGATCAGTGTCAGAGAATGATGATCAGTGAGTGATGATCAGTGTCAGTGAATGATGATCAGTGTCAGAGAATGAGGATCAGTGAGTGATGATCAATGTCAGAGAATGATGATCAGTGAGTGATGATCAGTGTCAGAGAATGATGATCAGTGAGTGATGATCAGTGTCAGAGAATGATGATCAGTGAGTGATGATCAGCATATGTGATGATCAGTGTCTAAATGGTGATCAGTGAATGATGATCAGTGAGTGATGATCAGTGTCAGAGAATGATGATCAGTGAGTGATGATCAGTGTCAGAGAATGATGATCAGTGAGTGATGATCAGTGTCAGAGAATGATGATCAGTGAGTGATGATCAGCATATGTGATGATCAGTGTCTAAATGGTGATCAGTGAATGATGATCAGTGAGTGATGATCAGTGTCAGAGAATGATGATCAGTGAGTGATGATCAGTGTCAGTGAATGATGATCAGTGTCAGTGCTGATCAGTGAGTGATGATCAGTGAGTGATGATCAGTGTCAGTGAGTGATGATCAGTGTCAGTGAATGGTGATCAGTGAGTGCTGATCAGTGTCAGTGAATGATGATCAGTGTGAGTGATGATCAGTGTCAGTGAGTGCTGATCAGTGTCAGTGAATGATGATCAGTGTGAGTGATGATCAGTGTCAGTGAGTGATGATCAGTGTCAGTGAATGATGATCAGTGAGTGATGATCAGTGTCAGAGAATGAGGATCAGTGAGTGATGATCAATGTCAGAGAATGATGATCAGTGAGTGATGATCAGCATATGTGATGATCAGTGTCTAAATGGTGATCAGTGAATGATGATCAGTGAGTGATGATCAGTGTCAGTGAATGATGATCAGTGTCAGTGCTGATCAGTGAGTGATGATCAGTGAGTGATGATCAGTGTCAGTGAGTGATGATCAGTGTCAGTGAATGGTGATCAGTGAGTGATGATCAGTGTCAGTGAATGATGATCAGTGAGTGATGATCAGTGTCAGAGAATGATGATCAGTGAGTGATGATCAGTGTCAGTGAATGATGATCAGTGTCAGAGAATGAGGATCAGTGAGTGATGATCAATGTCAGAGAATGATGATCAGTGAGTGATGATCAGTGTCAGAGAATGATGATCAGTGAGTGATGATCAGTGTCAGAGAATGATGATCAGTGAGTGATGATCAGCATATGTGATGATCAGTGTCTAAATGGTGATCAGTGAATGATGATCAGTGAGTGATGATCAGTGTCAGAGAATGATGATCAGTGAGTGATGATCAGTGTCAGAGAATGATGATCAGTGAGTGATGATCAGCATATGTGATGATCAGTGTCTAAATGGTGATCAGTGAATGATGATCAGTGAGTGATGATCAGTGTCAGAGAATGATGATCAGTGAGTGATGATCAGTGTCAGTGAATGATGATCAGTGTCAGTGCTGATCAGTGAGTGATGATCAGTGAGTGATGATCAGTGTCAGTGAGTGATGATCAGTGTCAGTGAATGGTGATCAGTGAGTGATGATCAGTGTCAGTGAATGATGATCAGTGAGTGATGATCAGTGTCAGAGAATGATGATCAGTGAGTGATGATCAGTGTCAGTGAATGATGATCAGTGTCAGAGAATGAGGATCAGTGAGTGATGATCAATGTCAGAGAATGATGATCAGTGAGTGATGATCAGTGTCAGAGAATGATGATCAGTGAGTGATGATCAGTGTCAGAGAATGATGATCAGTGAGTGATGATCAGTGTCAGAGAATGATGATCAGTGAGTGATGATCAGTGTCAGAGAATGAGGATCAGTGAGTGATGATCAGTGTCAGTGAATGATGATCAGTGAGTGATGATCAGTGTCAGTGAATGATGATCAGTGAGTGATGATCAGTGTCAGAGAATGATGATCAGTGAGTGATGATCAGTGTCAGTGAATGATGATCAGTGAGTGATGATCAGTGTCAGAGAATGATGATCAGTGAGTGATGATCAGTGTCAGAGAATGAGGATCAGTGAGTGATGATCAGTGTCAGTGAATGATGATCAGTGAGTGATGATCAGTGTCAGAGAATGATGATCAGTGAGTGATGATCAGTGTCAGTGAATGATGATCAGTGAGTGATGATCAGTGTCAGAGAATGATGATCAATGTCAGTGAGTGATGATCAGTGAATGATGATCAGTGAGTGATGATCAGTGTCAGAGAATGGTGATCAGTGAGTGATGATCAGTGAATGATGATCAGTGTCAGTGAATGATGATCAGTGAGTGATGATCAGTGTCAGAGAATGATGATCAGTGAATGATGATCAGTGTCAGAGAATGGTGATCAGTGAGTGATGATCAATGTCAGTGAGTGATGATCAGTGAATGATGATCAGTGAGTGATGATCAGTGTCAGAGAATGGTGATCAGTGAGTGATGATCAGTGTCAGAGAATGAGGATCAGTGAGTGATGATCAGTGTCAGAGAATGATGATCAGTGAGTGATGATCAGTGTCAGAGAATGAGGATCAGTGAGTGATGATCAGTGTCAGAGAATGAGGATCAGTGAGTGATGATCAGTGTCAGTGAATGATGATCAGTGAGTGATGATCAGTGTCAGTGAATGATGATCAGTGAGTGATGATCAGTGTCAGAGAATGGTGATCAGTGAGTGATGATCAGTGAATGATGATCAGTGTCAGTGAATGATGATCAGTGAGTGATGATCAGTGAGTGATGATCAGTGAATGGTGATCAGTGAGTGATGATCAATGTCGGTGAATGGTACTCAGTGAGCGATGATCAGTGAATGATGATCAGTGAGTGATGATCAATGTCAGTGAGTGATGATCAGTGAATGATGATCAGTGTCAGTAAATGATGATCAGTGAGTGATGATCAGTGTCAGAGAATGAGGATCAGTGAGTGATGATCAGTGTCAGAGAATGATGATCAGTGAGTGATGATCAGTGTCAGAGAATGAGGATCAGTGAGTGATGATCAGTGTCAGTGAATGATGATCAGTGTCAGAGAATGATGATCAGTGAGTGATGATCAGTGTCAGTGAATGATGATCAGTGAGTGATGATCAGTGTCAGAGAATGAGGATCAGTGAGTGATGATCAGTGTCAGAGAATGATGATCAGTGAGTGATGATCAGTGTCAGAGAATGAGGATCAGTGAGTGATGATCAGTGAGTGATGATCAGCATGTGTGATGATCAGTGTCTAAATGGTGATCAGTGAATGATGATCAGTGAGCGATGATCAGTGTCAGAGAATGATGATCAGTGAGTGATGATCAGTGAATGGTGATCAGTGAGTGATGATCAATGTCGGTGAATGGTACTCAGTGAGTGATGATCAGTGAGCGATGATCAGTGAATGATGATCAGTGAGTGATGATCAGTGTCAGAGAATGATGATCAGTGAGTGATGATCAGTGTCAGAGAATGATGATCAGTGAGTGATGATCAGTGTCAGAGAATGAGGATCAGTGAGTGATGATCAGTGTCAGTGAATGATGATCAGTGAGTGATGATCAGTGTCAGTGAATGATGATCAGTGAGTGATGATCAGTGTCAGAGAATGATGATCAGTGAGTGATGATCAGTGTCAGTGAATGATGATCAGTGAGTGATGATCAGTGTCAGAGAATGATGATCAGTGAGTGATGATCAGTGTCAGAGAATGAGGATCAGTGAGTGATGATCAGTGTCAGTGAATGATGATCAGTGAGTGATGATCAGTGTCAGAGAATGATGATCAGTGAGTGATGATCAGTGTCAGTGAATGATGATCAGTGAGTGATGATCAGTGTCAGAGAATGATGATCA
Source organism: Lithobates septentrionalis (assembly GCA_037952835.1). Taxonomy (NCBI): domain Eukaryota; kingdom Metazoa; phylum Chordata; class Amphibia; order Anura; family Ranidae; genus Lithobates; species Lithobates septentrionalis. The sequence continues at coordinate 5,538 of JBBDGP010003778.1, read as the reverse complement.
ATGTCAGTGAGTGATGATCAGTGAATGATGATCAGTGAGTGATGATCAGTGTCAGAGAATGGTGATCAGTGAGTGATGATCAGTGAATGATGATCAGTGTCAGTGAATGATGATCAGTGAGTGATGATCAGTGTCAGAGAATGATGATCAGTGAATGATGATCAGTGTCAGAGAATGGTGATCAGTGAGTGATGATCAATGTCAGTGAGTGATGATCAGTGAATGATGATCAGTGAGTGATGATCAGTGTCAGAGAATGGTGATCAGTGAGTGATGATCAGTGTCAGAGAATGAGGATCAGTGAGTGATGATCAGTGTCAGAGAATGATGATCAGTGAGTGATGATCAGTGTCAGAGAATGAGGATCAGTGAGTGATGATCAGTGTCAGAGAATGAGGATCAGTGAGTGATGATCAGTGTCAGTGAATGATGATCAGTGAGTGATGATCAGTGTCAGTGAATGATGATCAGTGAGTGATGATCAGTGTCAGAGAATGGTGATCAGTGAGTGATGATCAGTGAATGATGATCAGTGTCAGTGAATGATGATCAGTGAGTGATGATCAGTGAGTGATGATCAGTGAATGGTGATCAGTGAGTGATGATCAATGTCGGTGAATGGTACTCAGTGAGCGATGATCAGTGAATGATGATCAGTGAGTGATGATCAATGTCAGTGAGTGATGATCAGTGAATGATGATCAGTGTCAGTAAATGATGATCAGTGAGTGATGATCAGTGTCAGAGAATGAGGATCAGTGAGTGATGATCAGTGTCAGAGAATGATGATCAGTGAGTGATGATCAGTGTCAGAGAATGAGGATCAGTGAGTGATGATCAGTGTCAGTGAATGATGATCAGTGTCAGAGAATGATGATCAGTGAGTGATGATCAGTGTCAGTGAATGATGATCAGTGAGTGATGATCAGTGTCAGAGAATGAGGATCAGTGAGTGATGATCAGTGTCAGAGAATGATGATCAGTGAGTGATGATCAGTGTCAGAGAATGAGGATCAGTGAGTGATGATCAGTGAGTGATGATCAGCATGTGTGATGATCAGTGTCTAAATGGTGATCAGTGAATGATGATCAGTGAGCGATGATCAGTGTCAGAGAATGATGATCAGTGAGTGATGATCAGTGAATGGTGATCAGTGAGTGATGATCAATGTCGGTGAATGGTACTCAGTGAGTGATGATCAGTGAGCGATGATCAGTGAATGATGATCAGTGAGTGATGATCAATGTCAGTGAGTGATGATCAGTGAATGATGATCAGTGTCAGTAAATGATGATCAGTGAGTGATGATCAGTGTCAGAGAATGAGGATCAGTGAGTGATGATCAGTGTCAGAGAATGATGATCAGTGAGTGATGATCAGTGTCAGAGAATGAGGATCAGTGAGTGATGATCAGTGTCAGAGAATGAGGATCAGTGAGTGATGATCAGTGTCAGAGAATGAGGATCAGTGAGTGATGATCAGTGTCAGAGAATGATGATCAGTGTCAGTGAATGATGATCAGTGAGTGATGATCAGTGTCAGAGAATGATGATCAGTGAGTGATGATCAGTGTCAGAGAATGAGGATCAGTGAGTGATGATCAGTGTCAGTGAATGATGATCAGTGAGTGATGATCAGTGTCAGTGAATGATGATCAGTGAGTGATGATCAGTGTCAGAGAATGATGATCAGTGAGTGATGATCAGTGTCAGTGAGTGATGATCAGTGTCAGAGAATGATGATCAGTGAGTGATGATCAGTGTCAGAGAATGAGGATCAGTGAGTGATGATCAGTGTCAGTGAATGATGATCAGTGAGTGATGATCAGTGTCAGAGAATGATGATCAGTGAGTGATGATCAGTGTCAGTGAATGATGATCAGTGAGTGATGATCAGTGTCAGAGAATGATGATCAGTGAGTGATGATCAATGTCAGTGAGTGATGATCAGTGAATGATGATCAGTGTCAGAGAATGGTGATCAGTGAGTGATGATCAGTGTCAGAGAATGATGATCAGTGAATGATGATCAGTGAGTGATGATCAGTGTCAGAGAATGGTGATCAGTGAGTGATGATCAATGTCAGTGAGTGATGATCAGTGAATGATGATCAGTGAGTGATGATCAGTGTCAGAGAATGGTGATCAGTGAGTGATGATCAGTGTCAGAGAATGAGGATCAGTGAGTGATGATCAGTGTCAGAGAATGATGATCAGTGAGTGATGATCAGTGTCAGAGAATGAGGATCAGTGAGTGATGATCAGTGTCAGAGAATGATGATCAGTGAGTGATGATCAGTGTCAGAGAATGAGGATCAGTGAGTGATGATCGGTGTCAGTGAATGATGATTAGTGAGTGATGATCAGTGTCAGAGAATGATGATCAGTGAATGATGATCAGTGTCAGAGAATGGTGATCAGTGAGTGATGATCAGTGAATGATGATCAGTGAGTGATGATCAGTGTCAGAGAATGAGGATCAGTGAGTGATGATCAGTGTCAGAGAATGATGATCAGTGAGTGATGATCAGTGTCAGAGAATGAGGATCAGTGAGTGATGATCAGTGAGTGATGATCAGTGTCAGAGAATGATGATCAGTGAGTGATGATCAGTGTCAGAGAATGAGGATCAGTGAGTGATGATCAGTGTCAGTGAATGATGATCTGTGAGTGATGATCAGTGTCAGTGAATGATGATCAGTGAGTGATGATCAGTGTCAGAGAATGGTGATCAGTGAGTGATGATCAGTGTCAGTGAATGATGATCAGTGAGTGATGATCAGTGAGTGATGATCAGTGAATGGTGATCAGTGAGTGATGATCAATGTCGGTGAATGGTACTCAGTGAGTGATGATCAGTGAGCGATGATCAGTGAATGATGATCAGTGAGTGATGATCAATGTCAGTGAGTGATGATCAGTGAATGATGATCAGTGAGTGATGATCAGTGTCAGAGAATGAGGATCAGTGAGTGATGATCAGTGTCAGTGAATGATGATCAGTGAGTGATGATCAGTGTCAGTGAATGATGATCAGTGAGTGATGATCAGTGTCAGAGAATGATGATCAGTGAGTGATGATCAGTGTCAGTGAATGATGATCAGTGAGTGATGATCAATGTCGGTGAATGGTACTCAGTGAGTGATGATCAGTGAGCGATGATCAGTGAATGATGATCAGTGAGTGATGATCAATGTCAGTGAGTGATGATCAGTAAATGATGATCAGTGAGTGATGATCAGTGTCAGAGAATGAGGATCAGTGAGTGATGATCAGTGTCAGTGAATGATGATCAGTGAGTGATGATCAGTGTCAGTGAATGATGATCAGTGAGTGATGATCAGTGTCAGAGAATGATGATCAGTGAGTGATGATCAGTGTCAGTGAATGATGATCAGTGAGTGATGATCAGTGTCAGAGAATGAGGATCAGTGAGTGATGATCAATGTCAGAGAATGATGATCAGTGAGTGATGATCAGTGTCAGAGAATGATGATCAGTGAGTGATGATCAGTGTCAGAGAATGATGATCAGTGAGTGATGATCAGCATATGTGATGATCAGTGTCTAAATGGTGATCAGTGAATGATGATCAGTGAGTGATGATCAGTGTCAGAGAATGATGATCAGTGAGTGATGATCAGTGTCAGAGAATGATGATCAGTGAGTGATGATCAGCATATGTGATGATCAGTGTCTAAATGGTGATCAGTGAATGATGATCAGTGAGTGATGATCAGTGTCAGAGAATGATGATCAGTGAGTGATGATCAGTGTCAGTGAATGATGATCAGTGTCAGTGCTGATCAGTGAGTGATGATCAGTGAGTGATGATCAGTGTCAGTGAGTGATGATCAGTGTCAGTGAATGGTGATCAGTGAGTGATGATCAGTGTCAGTGAATGATGATCAGTGAGTGATGATCAGTGTCAGAGAATGATGATCAGTGAGTGATGATCAGTGTCAGTGAATGATGATCAGTGTCAGAGAATGAGGATCAGTGAGTGATGATCAATGTCAGAGAATGATGATCAGTGAGTGATGATCAGTGTCAGAGAATGATGATCAGTGAGTGATGATCAGTGTCAGAGAATGATGATCAGTGAGTGATGATCAGCATATGTGATGATCAGTGTCTAAATGGTGATCAGTGAATGATGATCAGTGAGTGATGATCAGTGTCAGAGAATGATGATCAGTGAGTGATGATCAGTGTCAGAGAATGATGATCAGTGAGTGATGATCAGTGTCAGAGAATGATGATCAGTGAGTGATGATCAGCATATGTGATGATCAGTGTCTAAATGGTGATCAGTGAATGATGATCAGTGAGTGATGATCAGTGTCAGAGAATGATGATCAGTGAGTGATGATCAGTGTCAGTGAATGATGATCAGTGTCAGTGCTGATCAGTGAGTGATGATCAGTGAGTGATGATCAGTGTCAGTGAGTGATGATCAGTGTGAGTGATGATCAGTGTCAGTGAGTGCTGATCAGTGTCAGTGAATGATGATCAGTGTGAGTGATGATCAGTGTCAGTGAGTGATGATCAGTGTCAGTGAATGATGATCAGTGAGTGATGATCAGTGTCAGAGAATGAGGATCAGTGAGTGATGATCAATGTCAGAGAATGATGATCAGTGAGTGATGATCAGCATATGTGATGATCAGTGTCTAAATGGTGATCAGTGAATGATGATCAGTGAGTGATGATCAGTGTCAGTGAATGATGATCAGTGTCAGTGCTGATCAGTGAGTGATGATCAGTGAGTGATGATCAGTGTCAGTGAGTGATGATCAGTGTCAGTGAATGGTGATCAGTGAGTGATGATCAGTGTCAGTGAATGATGATCAGTGAGTGATGATCAGTGTCAGAGAATGATGATCAGTGAGTGATGATCAGTGTCAGTGAATGATGATCAGTGTCAGAGAATGAGGATCAGTGAGTGATGATCAATGTCAGAGAATGATGATCAGTGAGTGATGATCAGTGTCAGAGAATGATGATCAGTGAGTGATGATCAGTGTCAGAGAATGATGATCAGTGAGTGATGATCAGCATATGTGATGATCAGTGTCTAAATGGTGATCAGTGAATGATGATCAGTGAGTGATGATCAGTGTCAGAGAATGATGATCAGTGAGTGATGATCAGTGTCAGAGAATGATGATCAGTGAGTGATGATCAGCATATGTGATGATCAGTGTCTAAATGGTGATCAGTGAATGATGATCAGTGAGTGATGATCAGTGTCAGAGAATGATGATCAGTGAGTGATGATCAGTGTCAGTGAATGATGATCAGTGTCAGTGCTGATCAGTGAGTGATGATCAGTGAGTGATGATCAGTGTCAGTGAGTGATGATCAGTGTCAGTGAATGGTGATCAGTGAGTGATGATCAGTGTCAGTGAATGATGATCAGTGAGTGATGATCAGTGTCAGAGAATGATGATCAGTGAGTGATGATCAGTGTCAGTGAATGATGATCAGTGTCAGAGAATGAGGATCAGTGAGTGATGATCAATGTCAGAGAATGA
>JBBDGP010003777.1:0-66736 GCA_037952835.1 Lithobates septentrionalis | reverse complement strand
ATGCCGCCCCCTAGGATGACACACACAGCAGGGAACTGTGTGAAATAGTTTGCCCCACCCAAAGAAAGATAACAAACAAGCAGGATAGACATGGAGTATACTCCTCCCATTACAGGGGGACTCAAACTAGACCTGTGGGCAGCTCCTCCCTCTGCAGGGTGACTATGATGGGATCAACAAGACATGGAGTCAGCCTCTCCTCCCACTGCATGGTGACTGACACAGCATGGACCTATAAGACCTTGTCTGCCCCTCCCACTGTAGGGTGAGATAGAAGGGATCAGCATGGTGACTATGAATGGAGCTACAGGACATGGAGTCAGCCCCTTCTCCTACTGCATGGTGACACAACTGAGACCTGTGAGCCAGTTCCTCCCACTACAGGGCGGCACTGCATGGATTTGTAAGACCTTGTCTGTCCTTCCCCCTACAGGGTGACACAGCATGGACCTGTAGGACCTTGTCTGCCCCTCCCATTGCAGGGTGACAGAGCATGGACCCATAGAACCTTATATGCCCCTCCCACTTCAGGGTGACACAGCATGGACCTGTAGGACCTTGTCTGCCCTCCCACTGCAGGGTCACAGCATAGACCTTGTCTGCCCCTTCCACTGCAGGGTAACAGAGCATGGACCTGTAGGACCTCGTCTGCTCCTCCTACTGCAGGGTGACACAGCATGGACCTATAGGACCTTTTCTGCTCCTCCCAATGCAGGGTGACACAGAAAAGATCAGGTAAGCATGGGATTCTTTCCCTCCCACTACAGGGTGACTATGAAGGGAGCTACAGGAGTCAGCCTCTTTCACTGTATGCTGACCTAAACAAGACCTGTGAGCCAGTCCCTCCTACTCCAGGGTGACATGGCATGGACTTAAAAACTAGTTTGCCACCTCCCATTGCATGATGTCTCTAACCACTCCCACTACAGGGTGATAGAGCTTGGACCCTGTAAGGCCTTGTCTGCCCCTCCCACTGCAGGGTGACATGAAAATGGTCAGTTTGCTCCTCCCATATGGAGAGAGTTTCCATCCCCGGTGTCTCTCCCTGTTGGTAGGGCCATCCTCCCCATCCCAGGTGACATGTTGGGAGGACCTCATCATTCCTCTGGTGTCCCCGGCCTCATCTAATGTTTCTCCTCCTCTCACTGCAGATGTGTCTGCGGCAGCCCTGGTCCTCCCGGTGACCTCCGATGACCTGGAAGCCTTTCTGCCAGCTTGTGTCCACTTAAGCCGTGCTCCGTCCTCGCCAGTTCTGCAGCCTGCGGCAGATGAGGGCCTCCCGGAGCTGCTTTTCCCCTTCACATGCCGCTCTTGTGGCACAGTTCTGGATGAAGGCAGCCCTCAAGATGACGATGGTGAGATGGATGGACAGTTCTGCTCCCGTTGTAGCTCTTCGGGGAGCCCCGACAAATGCTTTTCCTGCGTCCTGTGCCCGTTTGTCACCCACTATCAGAACCATTTATCCCGCCACATGAAAACGCACAGCGGGGAGAAGCCCTACAAATGCCACCTGTGCTCCTATGCCTCGGCACACTATGACAACCTAAAGAGGCACCAGCGGGTTCACACTGGGGAAAAGCCCTACAAGTGCCAGCTGTGTGACTACGCCTGTGGCAACCTCGCCAACCTAAAGAGGCACGGACGCATCCACTCCGGGGACAAGCCCTTTCGCTGCGGCCTATGCAACTACAGCTGTAACCAAAGCATGAACCTCAAACGTCACATGCTGCGTCACACTGGCGAGAAGCCGCTCCGCTGCCCGCAGTGCCACTACACCACCGGCCACTGGGACAATTATAAGCGTCACCAGAAGACGCATGGACATTCTGGAGGACTCAATGAGCCCCCGAGGTCTGACGGATCTTAGAACCTTTAACTGCTCTGCACAAGTTGGTTTATAGCGCAGCCTAGTATTCTGCGGCAGAAGTGTAAGCTCCTTGGGCTAAGGCTGGCCGCACAGTACTGTCCCTCTCTGTTATGCTGTATGTCCTCATATTGTGAATATTATGGAGTTTTGCATGGCTGGTTCATGTGCTCGTCCCATAAACATTCCAGGTTGTCAGATTGTGAGTGGAGCTAATTTTTTTTATGGTATTCCATGGTGGAGAGTTCTGTCCCCACACGTCCTATTCAGAATAATGCTGGGTGAGGCATCCTTCACTCGCACCTCTTATTCTATCCAGTACTAGGTGGAGCATCCTTCACCAACACCTATTCTATCCAGTACTGGGTGGAGCATCCTTCACCAACACCTATTCTATGTAGTACTGGGTGGAGCATCCTTCACCAACACCTGTTCTATCTAGTACTGGGTGGAGCATCCTTCACCAACACCTGTTCTATCTAGTACTGGGTGGAGTATCCTTCACCAACACCTGTTCTATCTAGTGCTGGGTGGAGCATCCTTCACCAACACCTATTCTATCCAGTGCTAAGTGGAGCATCCTTCACCAACACCTGTTCTATCCAGTACTGGGTTTGAGCAGCCTTCTCTGACACCATCTATCTAGTGCAGGATGCCTTCCCTTACACCCTGTATTCTATCTAGTGCTGGGAGGAGCCTTTGGGGGCCCACGTACAAGACAGTACACCATATATTTTGGCTAAACGTTACTATATTTTTGATGACCAATGGACTTAAAAGTGATCAATCGATAACACCGACATGTTCTTATCAGTGACCGATCAGTAATGCTGATGTTCTTAGTGACTAATAAATGATTCTGATACGTTCTTATCAGTCACCGTATCGGAGACCGATCGGTAACGCTAACGTGTTCTCAACGGGGACTGATCAATAATGGTAACATGCTATCGGCGATCGATCAATAACGCTAATGTGTTCTTATCAGAGACTGATAAATAACGCTAATATGCTCTTATCAGAGACAGATCAATAACGCTAAAGTGTTCTTAACGGAGACCGACCAATAACGCTAATGTGTTCTTATCAGAGACCGATCAATAATGCTAACGTGTTCTTATCAGGGATAGATCAATAACGCTAATGTGTTCTTATCAGAATCAGATCAATAACGCTAACGTGTTCTTATCAGAGACCGGTCAATAACGCTAACATGTTGTTATCAGAGACTGAGCAATAATGCTAAAGTTGTTATCAGAGACAGATCAATAACACTAACGTGTTCTTTTTGGAGACTGACCGCTAATGCCTCGTACACACGATCGGACTTTCCGACAACAACACCGTGGAATTTTGTCCGAAGGGTGTTGGCTCCAACTTGTCTTGCATACACACGGTCACACAAATGTTGGCCAACAATTACGAACGTAGTGACGTACAAGACGTACGGCGGGCCGATAAAAACGAAGTTCTATTGTCATGCGATATCTCCATTATGAGTGCTAGTTTTACAAGACCGAGCGCCTCCGGCTCGTCCTTGATTCCGAGCATGCGTGTTTTGTACTATGGACTTGTGTACACACGATCAGAAACTCCGACAACACACATTTGTTGGCGGAAAATTTGAGAGCATGCTAGCCAACATTTGTTGGCGGAAAGTCCAACAACAAATGTCCGATGGAGCGTACACACGGTTGGATTTTCCACCAACAAGCTCACATCCAACATTTCCCATTGGAAAATCCGATCGTGTGTACGCGGCATAATGCTAACGTTCTTATTGGAGACCGATTAATAGCGCAAATGTGTTCTTATCAGAGACAGATGACTTAACGCTAAAATACTCTTAATCGGTAACATATCAATAACGTTATCAGTGACTGTCAATATTGCTGATGTCATTTTGCTCCCTAGAATGGTACAATTATCACCACCGTTAGCTAACTGATATGAAATATTGGCCTGTATATGGAACCCAAACCACAGACCCGCCACGAGTCTCACTCATATCTCCCTCACATGCACGGCTCCTCCACACCGCGGTTCCCTCGCTCACCTCCCTTACCCGCGGCTCTCTTACACAAACCTCTCTCACACCCGGCTCCCTCCCACACATCTTCCCTCACTGGTGGCTCCATCACACACATCTCCATCACAAGCTGCTCCGTCACACACACCCGACTCCCTCATGTCCTCCTCTCTCACATGAAGTTCCATCACCTGTGTCTGCCTCACACCTTTCTCCCTCTCACACACCTCTTAAACACATCTTCCTCACATGCAGAGCCTCACACACCTCTCTCACTTGCAGTTCCTTTAATGTGGCTCCATTACACTCAGCTTCCTCACATGTGTCTCCCTCCCACACATAACCCTCATATGCAGCTTCCTCACACACACAGCTACTGTACACGCATCTCCCTTACACACCGCTTTGTCGCACAAACCTGGATCCCTCACACGTTGCTCTCTCACACACGCAACTCCTCCACATACCTTTCTCATATGCCGCTCCATTAAACACCTTGCACACACCACCCACACACGTGTCTCTGTCACACTCATCTGGATCCCTCATACACACATTTCCCTCATAAGCCACTCTCTCGCATGAAGCTCCATCACATGTGGCTTTGTCACACACATCTCCCTCACAGGTGACTCCCTTATATGCATGGTTCCCTCACAAACATCTTCCTCACACACCCCTGTCACATGCAGTTCCTTCAGAGTGGCTCCATCAAGCACATCTCCCTCACAAACATCTCCCTTACGTGTTGCTCTTTTACAGTCTTCTCTCTCACCCGCGACTCCTCAACACAGCTCCCTCATATATTTTTGTCCTCACCCGCCACTCCTCCACACGCCCCTTTTCTCACACACTGGTTTCTTACCACTCTTCTCCCTCACCCGCGACTCCTCCACTTGTACCTTCTTCACACACAGCTCATACATGGCTCCCTCACGCATTTATCCCTCACATGTTGCTATCTTACACTCTTCTCCCTCACCCACCAATCCTCCACATGCACCTCCCTCACACACACACCGCTCCCTCACACGTGGCTCCATCACACACATACATACATATCTACCTTACATGCAACTCGCTCACACACACAATCACGTACACTTATCTCCCTCACAAGCCACTCTCTCACATGAAGCTCCATCACATGTTACTTTCTTACACTCTTCTCCCTCACCTGTGACTCCTCCACATGTATCTTCCTCACATACACCTCTTCCTCACACACTGCTCTCTTACACTCTTCTCTCTCACCCGTGACTCCTGCACATGTACCTTCCTCACACACTGCTCTCTCACTCTTCTCCCTCAACTGCAACTATTCTACATGTACCTTCCTCACACACATCTCTCCTTCACACACTGCTCTCGTACACTCTTCTCCCTCACCCGTGACTCCTCCACACGTACCTCCCTCACACACACCTCTCCCTCACACACAGCTCTCGTACACTCTTCTCCCTCACCCGTGACTCCTCCACACGTACCTCCCTCACACACACCTCTCCCTCACACACTGCTCTCGTACACTCTTCTCCCTCACCCGTGACTCCTCCACACGTTTCTTCCTCACACACACCTCTCCCTCACACACTGCTCTCGTACACTCTTCTCCCTCACCCGTGACTCCTCCACACGTACCTTCCTCACACACACCTCTCCTTCACACACAGCTCTCGTACACTCTTCGCCCCCACCCGTGACTCCTCCACACGTACCTTCCTCACACACACCTCTCCCTCACACACTGCTCTCGTACACTCTTCTCCCTCACCCGTGACTCCTCCACACGTACCTTCCTCACACACACCTCTCCCTCACACACAGCTCTCGTACACTCTTCGCCCCCACCCGTGACTCCTCCACACGTACCTTCCTCACACACACCTCTCCCTCACACACTGCTCTCGTACACTCTTCTCCCTCACCCGTGACTCCTCCACACGTACCTTCCTCACACACATCTCTCCCTCACACACAGCTCTCGTACACTCTTCTCCCTCACCCGTGACTCCTCCACATGTACCTTCCTCACACACATCTCTCCCTCACACACAGCTCTCGTACACTCTTCTCCCTCACCCGTGACTCCTCCACACGTACCTTCCTCACACACATCTCTCCCTCACACACAGCTCTCGTACACTCTTCTCCCTCACCCGTGACTCCTCCACATGTACCTTCCTCACACACACCTCTCCCTCACACACTGCTCTCGCCCTCACTCGTGACTCCTCCACACGTACCTTCCTCACACACACCTCTCCTTCACACACTGCTCTCGTACACTCTTCGCCCTCACCCGTGACTCCTCCACACGTACCTTCCTCACACACACCTCTCCCTCACACACTGCTCTCGTACACTCTTCTTCCTCACCCATGACTCCTCCACACGTACCTTCCTCACACACACCTCTCCCTCACACACTGCTCTCGTACACTCTTCTTCCTCACCCGTGACTCCTCCACACGTACCTCCCTCACACACACCTCTCCCTCACACACTGCTCTCGTACACTCTTCTCCCTCACCCGTGACTCCTCCACACGTTTCTTCCTCACACACACCTCTCCCTCACACACTGCTCTCGTACACTCTTCTCCCTCACCCGTGACTCCTCCACACGTACCTTCCTCACACACACCTCTCCTTCACACACAGCTCTCGTACACTCTTCGCCCCCACCCGTGACTCCTCCACACGTACCTTCCTCACACACACCTCTCCCTCACACACTGCTCTCGTACACTCTTCTCCCTCACCCGTGACTCCTCCACACGTACCTTCCTCACACACACCTCTCCCTCACACACAGCTCTCGTACACTCTTCGCCCCCACCCGTGACTCCTCCACACGTACCTTCCTCACACACACCTCTCCCTCACACACTGCTCTCGTACACTCTTCTCCCTCACCCGTGACTCCTCCACACGTACCTTCCTCACACACATCTCTCCCTCACACACAGCTCTCGTACACTCTTCTCCCTCACCCGTGACTCCTCCACATGTACCTTCCTCACACACATCTCTCCCTCACACACAGCTCTCGTACACTCTTCTCCCTCACCCGTGACTCCTCCACACGTACCTTCCTCACACACATCTCTCCCTCACACACAGCTCTCGTACACTCTTCTCCCTCACCCGTGACTCCTCCACATGTACCTTCCTCACACACACCTCTCCCTCACACACTGCTCTCGCCCTCACTCGTGACTCCTCCACACGTACCTTCCTCACACACACCTCTCCTTCACACACTGCTCTCGTACACTCTTCGCCCTCACCCGTGACTCCTCCACACGTACCTTCCTCACACACACCTCTCCCTCACACACTGCTCTCGTACACTCTTCTTCCTCACCCATGACTCCTCCACACGTACCTTCCTCACACACACCTCTCCCTCACACACTGCTCTCGTACACTCTTCTTCCTCACCCGTGACTCCTCCACACGTACCTCCCTCACACACACCTCTCCCTCACACACTGCTCTCGTACACTCTTCTCCCTCACCCGTGACTCCTCCACACGTTTCTTCCTCACACCACCTCTCCCTCACACACTGCTCTCGTACACTCTTCTCCCTCACCCGTGACTCCTCCACACGTACCTTCCTCACACACACCTCTCCTTCACACACAGCTCTCGTACACTCTTCGCCCCCACCCGTGACTCCTCCACACGTACCTTCCTCACACACACCTCTCCCTCACACACTGCTCTCGTACACTCTTCTCCCTCACCCGTGACTCCTCCACACGTACCTTCCTCACACACACCTCTCCCTCACACACAGCTCTCGTACACTCTTCGCCCCCACCCGTGACTCCTCCACACGTACCTTCCTCACACACACCTCTCCCTCACACACTGCTCTCGTACACTCTTCTTCCTCACCCGTGACTCCTCCACACGTACCTCCCTCACACACACCTCTCCCTCACACACAGCTCTCGTACACTCTTCTCCCTCACCCGTGACTCCTCCACATGTACCTTCCTCACACACATCTCTCCCTCACACACAGCTCTCGTACACTCTTCTCCCTCACCCGTGACTCCTCCACACGTACCTTCCTCACACACATCTCTCCCTCACACACAGCTCTCGTACACTCTTCTCCCTCACCCGTGACTCCTCCACACGTACCTTCCTCACACACATCTCTCCCTCACACACAGCTCTCGTACACTCTTCTCCCTCACCCGTGACTCCTCCACATGTACCTTCCTCACACACACCTCTCCCTCACACACTGCTCTCGCCCTCACTCGTGACTCCTCCACACGTACCTTCCTCACACACACCTCTCCCTCACACACTGCTCTCGTACACTCTTCTCCCTCACCCGTGACTCCTCCACACGTACCTTCCTCACACACACCTCTCCTTCACACACTGCTCTCGTACACTCTTCGCCCTCACCCGTGACTCCTCCACACGTACCTTCCTCACACACACCTCTCCCTCACACACTGCTCTCGTACACTCTTCTCCCTCACCCGTGACTCCTCCACACGTACCTTCCTCACACACATCTCTCCCTCACACACAGCTCTCGTACACTCTTCTCCCTCACCCGTGACTCCTCCACATGTACCTTCCTCACACACATCTCTCCCTCACACACAGCTCTCGTGCACTCTTCTCCCTCACCCGTGACTCCTCCACACGTACCTTCCTCACACACACCTCTCCCTCACACACTGCTCTCGTACACTCTTCTCCCTCACCCGTGACTCCTCCACACGTACCTTCCTCACACACACCTCTCCTTCACACACTGCTCTCGTACACTCTTCGCCCTCACCCGTGACTCCTCCACACGTACCTTCCTCACACACACCTCTCCCTCACACACTGCTCTCGTACACTCTTCTTCCTCACCCATGACTCCTCCACACGTACCTTCCTCACACACACCTCTCCCTCACACACTGCTCTCGTACACTCTTCTCCCTCACCCGTGACTCCTCCACATGTACCTTCCTCACACACACCTCTCCCTCACACACTGCTCTCGCCCTCACTCGTGACTCCTCCACACGTACCTTCCTCACACACACCTCTCCCTCACACACTGCTCTCGTACACTCTTCTCCCTCACCCGTGACTCCTCCACACGTACCTTCCTCACACACATCTCTCCCTCACACACAGCTCTCGTACACTCTTCTCCCTCACCCGTGACTCCTCCACATGTACCTTCCTCACACACACCTCTCCCTCACACACTGCTCTCGCCCTCACTCGTGACTCCTCCACACGTACCTTCCTCACACACACCTCTCCCTCACACACTGCTCTCGTACACTCTTCTCCCTCACCCGTGACTCCTCCACACGTACCTTCCTCACACACACCTCTCCTTCACACACTGCTCTCGTACACTCTTCGCCCTCACCCGTGACTCCTCCACACGTACCTTCCTCACACACACCTCTCCCTCACACACTGCTCTCGTACACTCTTCTCCCTCACCCGTGACTCCTCCACACGTACCTTCCTCACACACATCTCTCCCTCACACACAGCTCTCGTACACTCTTCTCCCTCACCCGTGACTCCTCCACATGTACCTTCCTCACACACATCTCTCCCTCACACACAGCTCTCGTACACTCTTCTCCCTCACTCCTCCACACGTACCTTCCTCACACACACCTCTCCCTCACACACTGCTCTCGTACACTCTTCTCCCTCACCCGTGACTCCTCCACACGTACCTTCCTCACACACACCTCTCCTTCACACACTGCTCTCGTACACTCTTCGCCCTCACCCGTGACTCCTCCACACGTACCTTCCTCACACACACCTCTCCCTCACACACTGCTCTCGTACACTCTTCTTCCTCACCCATGACTCCTCCACACGTACCTTCCTCACACACACCTCTCCCTCACACACTGCTCTCGTACACTCTTCTTCCTCACCCGTGACTCCTCCACACGTACCTCCCTCACACACACCTCTCCCTCACACACTGCTCTCGTACACTCTTCTCCCTCACCCGTGACTCCTCCACACGTTTCTTCCTCACACACACCTCTCCCTCACACACTGCTCTCGTACACTCTTCTCCCTCACCCGTGACTCCTCCACACGTACCTTCCTCACACACACCTCTCCTTCACACACAGCTCTCGTACACTCTTCGCCCCCACCCGTGACTCCTCCACACGTACCTTCCTCACACACACCTCTCCCTCACACACTGCTCTCGTACACTCTTCTCCCTCACCCGTGACTCCTCCACACGTACCTTCCTCACACACACCTCTCCCTCACACACAGCTCTCGTACACTCTTCGCCCCCACCCGTGACTCCTCCACACGTACCTTCCTCACACACACCTCTCCCTCACACACTGCTCTCGTACACTCTTCTTCCTCACCCGTGACTCCTCCACACGTACCTCCCTCACACACACCTCTCCCTCACACACAGCTCTCGTACACTCTTCTCCCTCACCCGTGACTCCTCCACATGTACCTTCCTCACACACATCTCTCCCTCACACACAGCTCTCGTACACTCTTCTCCCTCACCCGTGACTCCTCCACACGTACCTTCCTCACACACATCTCTCCCTCACACACAGCTCTCGTACACTCTTCTCCCTCACCCGTGACTCCTCCACACGTACCTTCCTCACACACATCTCTCCCTCACACACAGCTCTCGTACACTCTTCTCCCTCACCCGTGACTCCTCCACATGTACCTTCCTCACACACACCTCTCCCTCACACACTGCTCTCGCCCTCACTCGTGACTCCTGCACACGTACCTTCCTCACACACACCTCTCCCTCACACACTGCTCTCGTACACTCTTCTTCCTCACCCATGACTCCTCCACACGTACCTTCCTCACACACACCTCTCCCTCACACACTGCTCTCGTACACTCTTCTCCCTCACCCGTGACTCCTCCACACGTACCTTCCTCACACACACCTCTCCTTCACACTGCTCTCGTACACTCTTCTCCCTCACCCGTGACTCCTCCACACGTACCTCCCTCACACACACCTCTCCCTCACACACTGCTCTCGTACACTCTTCTCCCTCACCCGTGACTCCTCCACACGTACCTTCCTCACACACACCTCTCCTTCACACACAGCTCTCGTACACTCTTCGCCCCCACCCGTGACTCCTCCACACGTACCTTCCTCACACACACCTCTCCCTCACACACTGCTCTCGTACACTCTTCTCCCTCACCCGTGACTCCTCCACACGTACCTTCCTCACACACACCTCTCCCTCACACACAGCTCTCGTACACTCTTCGCCCCCACCCGTGACTCCTCCACACGTACCTTCCTCACACACACCTCTCCCTCACACACTGCTCTCGTACACTCTTCTTCCTCACCCGTGACTCCTCCACACGTACCTCCCTCACACACACCTCTCCCTCACACACAGCTCTCGTACACTCTTCTCCCTCACCCGTGACTCCTCCACATGTACCTTCCTCACACACATCTCTCCCTCACACACAGCTCTCGTACACTCTTCTCCCTCACCCGTGACTCCTCCACACGTACCTTCCTCACACACATCTCTCCCTCACACACAGCTCTCGTACACTCTTCTCCCTCACCCGTGACTCCTCCACATGTACCTTCCTCACACACACCTCTCCCTCACACACTGCTCTCGCCCTCACTCGTGACTCCTCCACACGTACCTTCCTCACACACACCTCTCCCTCACACACTGCTCTCGTACACTCTTCTCCCTCACCCGTGACTCCTCCACACGTACCTTCCTCACACACACCTCTCCTTCACACACTGCTCTCGTACACTCTTCGCCCTCACCCGTGACTCCTCCACACGTACCTTCCTCACACACACCTCTCCCTCACACACTGCTCTCGTACACTCTTCTTCCTCACCCATGACTCCTCCACACGTACCTTCCTCATACACACCTCTCCCTCACACACTGCTCTCGTACACTCTTCGCCCTCACCCGTGACTCCTCCACACGTACCTTCCTCACACACACCTCTCCCTCACACACTGCTCTCGTACACTCTTCTTCCTCACCCATGACTCCTCCACACGTACCTTCCTCACACACACCTCTCCCTCACACACTGCTCTCGTACACTCTTCTTCCTCACCCGTGACTCCTCCACACGTACCTTCCTCACACACACCTCTCCCTCACACACTGCTCTCGTACACTCTTCTTCCTCACCCGTGACTCCTCCACACGTACCTTCCTCACACACACCTCTCCCTCACACACTGCTCTCGTACACTCTTCTCCCTCACCCGTGACTCCTCCACACGTACCTTCCTCACACACACCTCTCCTTCACACTGCTCTCGTACACTCTTCTCCCTCACCCGTGACTCCTCCACACGTACCTCCCTCACACACACCTCTCCTTCACACACTGCTCTCGTACACTCTTCTCCCTCACCCGTGACTCCTCCACACGTACCTTCCTCACACACACCTCTCCCTCAAACACTGCACTCTTCTCCCTCACCTGAGACTTTTCCCACACATCTCTTCCTCATGTGCAGCTCAAGGCAGGTGTGGGAAAAATGCTGTAAATGAAAATTCCTTTGGAAATAGAAGTGTTAATGGTTTATTTTTTATCAATTAACAAAATGGAAAGTAAATGAACAGAAGAGAAATCCAAATCAAATCAATATTTGGTGTGAACACCCTTTGCCTTCTAACCAGCATCGGTTCTTCTAGGTACACTTGCACACAGTTTATGAAGGAACTCGGCAGGTAGGTTGTTCCAAACATCTTGAAGAACTAACCACAGATCTTCTGTGGATGTCGGCTGCCTCAAATCCTTCTGTCTCTTCATGTCATCCCAGACAGACTCTATGATGTTGAGAGTCAGGGCTTTGTGGGGGCAACACCATCACTTTGTGGACTCCTTGTTCTTTACGTTGAAGAAAGTTCTTCATGACATTGGCTGTATATTTGGGGTGGTTGCCCTGCTGCAGAATAAATTAGGGGCCAATCACAGGCCTCCTTGATATTATTGCATGATGGATAAGTATGTGCATGTATCTCTCAGCATTAGCACCTGCCTAAAACGTTTGCACAGTGCTGTACATCTCCTCATGCGGCTTTCTCACACACATCTCTCCCACACTTTTTCCCCTCACATGTGGCTCCCCCACACACCTTCCTCATACATGGCTCCCCCCACATGTAGCTCTTTTACGCTCTTCTCCCTCACATATACACCTCTCACATGCAGTTCCTTGAGTGTGGCTCCATTACACACATCTCCCTCACACACATTTTCTTACATGTGGCTCCCTCACATACATAACCTTCATATGTAGCTTCTTCATGCACCTACATCACACACATCTCTCTCACACGTGGCTCCGGCTCCCTCACATATATCTTCCTCAAGCACTGCTCCCTCACATGTGGCTCTCTCACACACACCTCTCTCACACTCTTGCCCCTCACTCACATCTTCCTCACACGTGACTCCTCCGCACACACCTTCCTCATACACAGCTCCATTCCTCACATACAGTACATTTGCCCTACATACATCTGCTCCACATGAAGCTCCATCACACACATCTCCCTTGCACGTATCTCTTACACTTTTCTCTTTCACACACCTTTCTCACATGCAGCTCCCTCACACACCTCTTTTTCACATGCAGCTCCCTCAATGTGGCTCCATTTCACTCATCTCCCTCACATGAGACCACCTTATATGCATGGTTTCCTTGCACACACACATCTCCCTCACATGTGACTCCGTCACACACACCCAAATCCCTCACAGGCGACTACCTTACATGCATGGTTCCCTTGCACGCACACATCTCCTTCACATGCGACTACCGCACATGCACTATTCCCTCACACGTGACTATCTTACATGCACGGTTTCCTCACACGCGTCTATCTTACATGCACGGTTCCCTCACACGCGTCTATCTTAGATGCACGGTTCCCTCACACTCGCCTATCTTACATGCACGGTTCCCTCACACTCGACTATCTTACATGCACGGTTCCCTCACACTCGACTATCTTACATGCACGGTTCCCTCACACTCGACTATCTTACATGCACGGTTCCCTCACACTCGACTATCTTACATGCACGGTTCCCTCACACTCGACTATCTTACATGCACGGTTCCCTCACACTCGACTATCTTACATGCACGGTTACCTCACACTCGACTATCTTACATGCACGGTTCCCTCACACTCGCCTATCTTACATGCACGGTTCCCTCACACTCGCCTATCTTACATGCACGGTTACCTCACACTCGACTATCTTACATGCACGGTTACCTCACACTCGACTATCTTACATGCACGGTTCCCTCACACGCATCTATTTTAGATGCACGGTTCCCTCGCACGCGTCTATCTTAGATGCAAGGTTCCCTCACACTCGCCTATCTTACATGCACGGTTCCCTCACACTTGCCTATCTTACATGCACGGTTCTCTCACACTCGCTTATCTTACATGCACGGTTCCCTCACACTCGACTATCTTACATGCACGGTTCCCTCACACTCGACTATCTTACATGCACGGTTCTCTCACACTCTCCTATCTTACATGCACGGTTCCCTCACACTCGCCTATCTTACATGCACGGTTACCTCACACTCGCCTATCTTACATGCACGGTTCTCTCACACTCGACTATCTTACATGCACGGTTCTCTCACACTCGACTATCTTACATGCACGGTTCCCTCACACTCACCTATCTTATATGCATGGTTTCCTCACACTCGACTACCTTACATGCACGGTTCAGTCACATGCGACTACCTTACATGCATGGTACCTTCACACGCGACTACCTTACATGCATGGTACCCTCGCACACACACATCTCCCTCACATGCGACTACCACACATGCACTGTTCCCTCACACGTGACTACCTTACATGCACAATTCGCTCACACTCGCCTATCTTACATGCACGGTTCCCTCTCACACATCTGCCTTACATGGATGGTTCCTTACCACATCTTCCTCACATTTCACTACCTTGCATGCACGGTTCTCTCACACGCATCTTCCTCAAATGCAGCTTCCTCACATGGGGTGACTCCATCACATTCACCTCCCTCAAACATGGCTCCATCACACACATCTCTCTCACATACATCTCCCTAACATGTGGCTCCATCACATATCCAGCTCCCTCTCAATCGGCTGCAGTGCTGATCACTGTATTCTGACAACGGTGGAGTCCCGCTGTCGGAATACAATGAAATAACAGGATTCTCTCTTCCACCTCGAATGTGTGGAGGGGGGAATTTGGTAATTTTTTTTTTGATCAGCTGTCCGGCTGATGATCAAAAAAAGGAAAAAAGATCCATCTATAGCTGGCTTTACACACAGCTCCCCAATACTGAGAGGCTCCCTCACACCCATCGGCGGCTCTATCACACATCTCTCGCACACACACCTCTATCACACATGGCTCCCTCACACACGTTTCCCTCAAACGCATTTCCCCCTCACACTCAAGAGGATACTTCACACACGGATCTCCCACACCCCAAGTCTCCCTGTCACATGGATCCTTCAAACACATCCCTCTTCTCACACATATCTCCCCTAGGCAGGCCATACACGAAGCAAATTTATTTCCTGCAACCACAGTAAGTGTTGATGGGGGAATCCCTCCTGTCGAGCCATTGTGTTCTCCCAGCGGGGGAAGCCGTCCCTGCTGGGAGAAGACAGTGATGATTGCTAGCGACCAGCCGCTAGTGATAATCCTATGTAAAATCCGTCAGGCTGGTTGTACCCAAGTTGACTGATCAATCAACTACATTCAGCCTGCCCATACATGGTTCGCACTTCAGCCGGTTCCTGCTAAACCGGCTGGGATTCGAACCATCTATGGCCGGCCACACATCTCCCTTCATGCACTCACACATCACACAAATGCAGCTTCCCTCAAACATCTCCCTTGCATGTGGCTCCCTCACATACAGTTCCCTCACACCCCAAGGCTCTCTTCTTAGGCTTAATACACACGATGAGAAAATTGGATGTAAAATACCGCTTTCGGAGCGATCATCTGATAATCTGATCGTTAGTACACAGCTTTCTAGAGCCGATCACAACCGTTATTGAGAAATTATCCAAAGGGACAACTCTAGTAACCTATTCATTTTTGATATGAGAATAGTATGCAAAAAAAAAAAAAAACGGATAATCATTTGTCCGATATTCTCATTCTGTGTACAAGTCCTTACACACGTAGCTCCCTCACACACATCTCCTTCACATGTGGTTTTCTCACACCTAGTGGCTCCCTCACACATAGCTCTCTCATATCCAGAGACTCTCTTTTACACAGCTCCCTTGCACGGTTCTCTCATGGCTTCCTTACATGTGGCTCCTTCACACCCAGGGGTTCCCTCAAACATGGCTCCCTTACATTCTGAGGATCCCTCACCCATCTCTCTCACACACCCCTCCCTCATCATGTGGCTCTCTTGTACATGGTTTCCTTACACCCAGAGGTTCATTGACACATGGATCCCCCACACCCAGAGGTTCACTAACACATGGATCCCCCACACCCAGAGGTTCACTAACACATGGATCCCCCACACCCAGAGGTTCACTAACACATGGATCCCCCACACCCAGAGGTTCACTAACACATGGATCCCCCACACCCAGAGGTTCACTAACACATGGATCCCCCACACCCAGAGGTTCACTAACACATGGATCCCCCACACCCAGAGGTTCACTAACACATGGATCCCCCACACCCAGAGGTTCACTAACACATGGATCCCCCACACCCAGAGGCTCTCACACACATTGCTTCCTCACACATCTCTCAAGTACATGACTTTCTATCATACACCTCCCTTACACCCAGAACCTTGCTGGCACCTGCTCCTTCATACACCTCTCTCAAACTTGCTTTCTTCACACACGGCTCCCTTACACGCATAGGTTCCCTTACACAGTGCTTCCTTATACACATCACATGTAGACCCCTCACGCACAGCTTCCTCACACCCAGAGGCTCCTTCCCACATGGCTTTCTCACATGCATCTCTCTCACATGCATTCTTACACATCTATCTTACACAACGGTGCTCTCTCCCACATTGGGGTTGATTTGCTAAAACTGGAGAGTGCAGAATCTGGTGGAGCTGTGCATGGTAGCTAATCCAAAAAAATAAAAAATAAAACCTGGAAACCGATTGGTTTCCATGCAGAGATGCACCAGATTTTGCACTCTCCAGTTTTAGTAAATCAACCCTTCTTTATTGACCGAAAACATTAAGAGAACCTGTGGTTTATGTATGCAAAACTGAAAAGCAGGCTCACATTATTCCTCCCTCTGTAGAACAAACTCAAGTTGTAGCTTACACAGTCATTGGCCTTCCCCATGTGACATTGCCCATCCAGTCAGATTGGTATTAAAGGACCTGAAACCTTGCCCTGAGTGAGAAAAGCATAGGCAGGGGGAGGGACAGCTATGATGACCTTTAAAGGCTGAGCTACAATAGCCACCCAATTTAGGAAGAGCTGCATATGTCTTTTTAGGGGTTCATGAAATATCTGTGGAGTTGGTATGATAACCACCATTGAACAGATAGGGGACTCTGGCTCAACCTTGGAGGTAGAAACACTTGATTGCTATCCCCCCTACAAAGCCCGAGGTTTAGACTGGGTACACAGATCACAATTAATAGCTGGATCAGGAACCTTGGGGCTGGGGTCTGATAAATAGGTTGCTAAAAGGTAAAAACATGGAGCAGGAAAACCATGCAAAGCGAGACCTTAAGCGATGGTAACAATCAGGTAAAAGCAGAAAAAATGGCAGAACCGTCTGCAAATAACTTGCCAGAGGTAAAATCATCCCTTTGTGCCACCCAGGACTCACATTTACAAACATCCTGTTAGTAAATAAGAATCCATGAAGTGAAGAAAGCAATAGTAATGGTGGTTAAAAATAAGCAATTCCTGCATTGTCAGGCAAGAGAGGCTGAAGTAAATAAAACCTTATAAAATGTGACACTGGTATAGTATTGTCCCTCGATCACTTCTTCTGGTAACATCCTGTATGGTATATCACAATGCTCCTCATACTCTAGCCCTAGAGCCCAATATGGCCTGCTTCTAGCCTTTTATTGGCCCTTAGGTACCCACGGTGAGAAAGCTGTTCAGGCAAAATTAGTGAACAAGCACAAAGTATTCTCCTCTAAAAATGCTGATATGGTGTATGCACCACCTCTATTGTACTTGTAACCCCCTATGTCACCTGCCTGCATCACTTCAGGCAAAATGGCAGCAGAACACAGAGTTTGTACCTTTGTTGAGAGGAGTCATCGCCTGCTTGATGGTGCACACATAGTTCCGGCCGTGACATCATCTGCTCAGTTGAGGAGCAGCACAAGAAATGGAATGTTTACAAAGGTAAGTGACCAGTGAACACCAATGCTTTTCTAATGCTTCTGATACAAATGATGGGGCATTATTCTTCTCACTGATGATGTACACACTGTAACCACAGTATGACCTCATAACTCTCTGAAGGACAATAATCTGGCCCTTTGTTTAAAAAGATTAACACCTGGCGTAGCTTGTAGGAGTTAGTCATATTCAATTGGACTTGTTCTGTATGTAATGCTGCTTAGGTTTCACTGCACATTCAAGTGTCTTTCTCGGTTCCCAGGAGCTCAAATGCAATTTAGAAGGGTTCACAATGGAGGCCAGGAGCTCAGAGGGACCACAGACAGGCCTACTATGCAGGTCTAAACCTCAGAGAGACAAAAGAGGATTCCTCAGTGGAGATCTAGTGCTCAGAGAGACCATGAAGACCTGCAGATAAGAACAATACAGGGGTCTGCTGTGAAAGCCTGGAGCTCAGAGAGACCACAGACAGGCTCGCAATGCAGATCTAATTCTCCAAAGGACCACAGAAAATTCTCTATGGAGGTCTAGTGCTCAGAGAGACCATCAACAGGTCAACCATGGAGACCTGCAGATCAGGACAATAGATGGGTCCGCTTTGGAGGCCTGAAACTCAGGGGGACCACAGACAGGCCCACTATGCAGGTCTAAATCTCAGAGGGACAATAAAGGGCTCCTCTAGAAGATCTAGTGCTCAGAGAAACCATCAACAGGCCCACCATGGAGATCTGCAGATTAGGACAATACATGAGTCTGCTATGAATGCCTGCAAATCAGAAGATTAATAGAGAGGTCTGTCATTGGGGGCTAGAGCTCAGATGGACCATAGAAGGGTCCACCACGGAGAACTGGATGCCACAAGGACCATAAACAGATCTGCCATAAAGGCCTAGAGCTCAGGGAGACCAGAGACAGGTCTGCCATGAACACTGGGAGCTCAAAGAGACAACAGAAGGGTTTGGTTCTAATGATTGTCAAATCTAGCTAAATGTGACTAGTCACTCCTAGCTTCACCATGAACTGGCCCTTTTCTGTAGTATTGTCCATGTACATCACCACATGGGATGCAGGTCAGTGTAAGGATGGCTCGGCATGGATTGATACACAGAGAATGAGAGGCCTCATGATAAGGACACTGGGCTTTTTCATCTGGAAATGAGATTCTCTAGAGCTGATCTAATTAAAGCTGAACTCTGGGCACAAACATTTTCATTGAACTATATTCTTTAATAGCCAGAGGGAATATACAGCCCGTCTGTGTGCACCAAATGTCTTGCAAAACTAGTTATTACTTTGTAAAATAAAAAGTAGTGACATCATCACTGTGCTGCACATAGCCTGTATAAAGAGCCAAGTTGTGTGAAGGGCCCAGCAGGCTCCACCCACTACAGGCTGCCCACATGGCGGGTCTCTCTCTTGTCTCCCTGATCTCTAGACCTTGATAGCAGCTGTTTAATGTCCCTATGACCACTAGTTCTCCATGGTGGACCTATCTATTGTCCCTCTGAACTCAAGGCCCCTCCATGGCTGACCTATCTATTGTCCTTCTGCGCTACAGGTCTCCATGGTGGACCTGTGGATGGGAGGAAACATTTATACTATGTTATGAATAGCTTTGGCGTTCAGAGGGCAGACAATATTGGAATCTGTGTAGGAAAGCATTGAAACTGTAGTTCTAATGGAACAGGAGGGCCATGTGCTCTAAACTGAGGCTGAATTTCATTATATTTTTATGAGATCTCACTATGATCAGATGAGATCTGAAAACCTATTTCATTATGTGTGCCATTGGTGGATCTTCAGTTGACCATGTATCAGAGGATGGGGAGTCAACACACATTACAAGGAAATATTCTGTGCTGGGCTGTCTTGTGTTCCACTGGTGGATCTTTAGTTGACCGTGTATAATAGGACAGGGAGCCAACACATTGCGAGAGAGTATCTTGTGCTTGGCCCATTATGAGTGCCATTGGAGGATCTTCAGATAGCCAATTATTGGAGGACAGGGAGCTGACACACATCGCAGGTGAATATTCAGTGCTTGAGCCATCATGTGTGCCATTGGTGGATTTTCAGTTGCTAGTGTATTGAAAGACAGGAAGCCAACACACTGCCTGGGAAATATTCTGTTCTAGGCCGTCATGCCCAACTGAAGATCCACACTTTACTTCACAATTAAAGAGTATCAGTGATGAGAGGAATTTGGGAGCTGCTGTAGCCTTGCCTTTTACCAGATGCAGACTTCAGGCCTTTCATCCCCACCCTGACCCCACTGCCCAGAGAGCTACTGACCTGGAACTTTATGCAGGACAGGACCAAAGACTTGTCAACATGCTTCTTCCAGGTCATTGGCTCACTAAGTGGTTATGGCTGTTCCAGAGGTGGCACCTCTGAGTATTAAGTGAGCAATGGCATCTACCAGATTTTTGTCCTCATTTTGAGGTAAACCTGTTTTCCCCTTCTCCAGAAAAGGCTCCTCGGTGCAGCAACTGAGTCTGATTCCAACCAGTAAGGAGGGCCTTTTAAACCAGAGAGGCCCTCTTGATTGGATAGGGGTCTCACAGGCAGGGTTTAGGCTAGGACAAGGCCACTACCTTACCACTATCCAGTAGGGAAGGCCTTTTTTTCCCAGAGGCCCTCTTGATTGGATAGGGGGATTGCAGGTAGGATTTAGGCTAGGACAAAGACACAACAACAATACCACTACCCAGCAAGGGAGGCCTTTTTGGTCAGAGAGGCCATCTTGCTTGAAAAGGGGGCTCATAGGCGGGGTTTAGGCTAGGACATGGCCACTACCATACCACTATCCAGTAAGGAAGGCATTTTTTGCCAGAAAGGCCCTCTTGATTGGATAGGCACTCAATACAGCCCAGTACAGAATATTCCCGTGATGTGTTTTGACTTCCTGCCCTCCAAAACTTCTGACGAAAGATCCACCAGTGGCACACAAGACAGCCCAGCACAGATTATTTTTCTGTGTGTTGGCTCCCCATCCTTCAATACACAAGCAGAAGATCCATCAATGGCACACGTGATGGCCCCAGCATTGAATAAGTCCCTTCAATGTGTCAGCTTCCTGTCCTCCAATACTTGGCCAATCTGAAGATCCACCAATGGCATACATGATGGGTCGTCACAGGCAGGATTTAGACCATACCTCAATCCAGTAAGGAAGGCTTTTTTGGCCAGAGTCCCTCTTGATTGGATAGGGGGCTCGCAGGCAGGGTTTAGGCTTGGAGGCCACTACCATACATCTATCCAGTAAGGAAGGCCATTCCCTATCCTCTTATTGGATAGGGGGCTCACAGGCAGGGCTTAGGCTAGGACGAGGCCACTACCATACCTCTATTCAGTAAGGAAGGCCTTTTTTAGCCAGAGATGCCCTCTCGTTGTACCCACTGAGAAGCACACAAGGTTTAGGCCTGTATGAAGCAGCAGTATCACCATAGCAGAGTGTAAGTAGCGTTCCTGGATATGAGACAGAGTTGCAGACAAGTTCACACTTGAGATCCCATAAAAGATGCCAGTGCTATGGGTTAATGGGTATGTGACCTTTCCTAAAAAGAACTCCTGAGTTCTTATTTACTGACAGAGCCCAAGAGCCTAGCCCTCACCCCCCACCACCATCACAGTGATAAATGGACCTATCATCAGATATATTCATGATAAGTGTGGCTTGCTGAGTAATGTGTCAGTGTAACCCTTCCAGGTATTTATAATTTATAAATATTATTATTACCTCTAACAGAGATCACAGTACACCCCCTGATAATGCCTTCTTCTGCTTCTCTCTCTGTAAGAGTGGCACCATCTTTGTTCAGACATCACCTAGAGTCTCCATCTACTTTTTCCAGACCGAGATGCCAGCGCAGAGATGACACATTCATAAAAAATCCTCATGCCCATGCAGTTCTTGGCCATGTTGACAAATGTCTGACACAGATCAGCCCGTTACAGCCTCTCACCTTGCGACTTGCTATAAAAAGTTACAATGTTGCAATCTGATTACCGGGGGGAGGAGACTGAGGGATTGTTTCCTCCTGTCTGCAGCAAACTGATGACATCATCCCAGCCTAGGCAAAGTCACCAACTGGAACTTAAGTATGGCTTTTTAAATGATAAAATGTGGAGTTTCTCTAAAAAAAAAAAAAAAAAAGGATGCTGTGTATTGTGACACGTCATGCATTCATTACTGTAGTGACAGGTCCACTTTAATGCAGCAGTCTGATAATAAAGAGACCAGGACTCGGCTGTGATTCCATTTAATGTAAACAGATTTCATATTACTGGAAGAGAGTCAATCAGCTTAATCTGTAAACACAGCAATTTCTAAGTAGAAGCGAGTGAAACGGTAGGACAGATCGGTGCACAGACGGGACGCTCCGTCTACTGATAGAAAATCATTTAGAGTATCTTATATATTTATATATATATATATACACATCTTTTGCTAATACTTATTTGGCAATCAGAAGGAAAATGGGCATATTGGGGGATTTTGGGAGATTATTGGAGGCAGTTGGGTGGGGTCCGGGTCTTTCTTCCAATGAGACACAAGAGGAGGTAGGTCTGTCCTCTGACCCGCCCCCCCAGTGTTCCCCATTTGGAAGTTAAATGGAGACATCGTGGAAAGGTGGGTCTGTCTACTGACCCTTTGCAGTGTTAATTCCCTATCTGGGAGATTGGAGACATGAGGAGAGGTGGGTCTCTCCTTTGAACAGACATGAGAGAAGTGGGTCTGACCTCAGCAGTATTCGTTCCCCATCTGGAAAATAACTAGAGACTTGAGGGATGGTGGGTCTCTGGGCCTCTGACTCGGCAGTGTTAGTACCCCAACTGGGAGATAACTGGAAACACGAGGGGAGATGGGTCTTTCCTCCAAGTTCCACAGTGTTATTCAATTCCCTCTCTGGCAGATACCTGGAGACATACGGTGTGGGGCCTGTCCTCATCCCCCAGATGATGGAGTACTAACACTGCAGAGGGTCAAACTGGAGACACAAGGGAAAGTGGGTCTTTCCTTTGACCTCCACAATATTAGCTCTTGAAAGGCGGTGAGTGGACAAGGTTGGGGCAGAGCTGCTGGTCAAACATATTACAAATCGGATTGTAGAGCACACAAGGCAGGAAAAATTGGTACATTCAGGTCAAAGTGGCATGGGCTCTAAAGCCCAACCACCATATTATACTCACAGCACTCTCTCTCACTTCCTATTGGGTCTGGACAGGAATTGAGGGGAAATCTCACCACTGAAGACCTCTGCTCCATTGCCAACTTTCAATGGTGGGGGTCCCGCTCACTGAGAGAATTTTCTTACTTCCTGTTGTGTTCTGGACTGGAAGTCGTGGGGTGGGGCAATCTCCCAAAACTTCTGCACCAGTGACAACTGTCAGTGGTGGGGTTCTGCTCACTTCCTGTTGTGTTCTGGACTGGAAGTCGGGGGTCGGGCAATCTCCCAAAACTTCTGCACCAGTGACAACTGTCAGTGGTGGGGTTCTGCTCACTTCCTGTTGTGTCTCGAGAACAGAATCTGAGGAGAAACCTCCCACTGGGAACTATTACCCTGGTGGTGACTCTCAATTCTGGATTTTCCCCTTACTTGGAAGAGATTTTTGTTCACTTCCTGTTTGTTGTGGACAGGAAGTGAGAGGAAATCACCCAGTTTGGAACACAATGGGTTTAACCCTTCCCCACTCCATCTGAAATACATTTGTTTGGAGTTGCAGTTTAAATGCAGGTGACACTTCAGATTCAGCCCATCAGGTGGCACCAGCTTGCTATATGGAGCTGTAGCGAGTTCCGTGGCCACTGATGCATTTTATTGAAATTTATACATTTTGGGGTCAGGGAGAGGAGTACTTCCCGTCCTAGTGAGCATTTCCTACCACTGGACGTGACGGCTGCTCAAATGATAAGCAGATTGCTATAAGATCTCTGCCATGCTTCTGCCCTTTATCAGTGTGTCCTCATCACTTTACATGTGCTGCACCCCCATCTCAGAGTGCGCATTGACCAAGCCCTAGTGGCTGAGGCCATCCTATAGAGACTGGGTGAAAGATCTGAACTTCTTTGGCCACTAGGAACATTGCACAATCTGTCTCAGGCTGTGTATGGTAAGAAGAGGAGGGTTATGGGTACCAGGCAAGAAGACTAGGGAGGCAACTTACTCAGGACCCAATTCCACCCTAAATTATCCTTTGGGTGGGGAAGAACAGGGAAGGTTTAAAGACCCTTAACCTATATTGCTGTGTCCCCATTTCAGGCATTACTTTGCACTTCCTGTCTCTTTGATGGGTGTTACATAGAACACAATGTAAATGCCAGCCTTTCCGGTCTAAGTGTCCAGTCAGAGCAGGAACCAATGCCACCGCTTCTTATACAGGATTCAAGACAGGAAGTAAAATCCCACCCCTTCCTGTCCTGATGTCAGAACAGGAAATTAGGAAATTTCCAGTGTTTTCTGGCCAGGAGTCAAACAAGGTCATAAATAAGCAAAAAAAAAAAAAAAAAAAAAACACCCCTTCCTGTCCTGATGTCAGAACAGGAAATAGGGAAAATCCCAATGCTTCCTGTTTAGGTGTCAGAACAGGAAACTAGAGAAATACCACTGCTTCCTGTCCAGGTGTCAGAACAGGAAATGAGGAAGATCCCAATATGCTTCCTGTCCAGGAGTCAAACAAGGTCATAAATAAGTAAAATTTCACCCCTTCCTGTCCAGGAGTCAGGCAGAACCGGAAACTAGGAAAATCCCACCTCTTCCTGCCCAGGTGTCAGCAGGACAGGAAACTGGGAATTTCCCACCTCTTCCGGTATGACAGAAGAGGAAATTAGGAAAATCCCACCGCTTCCTGTCGAGATGTCAGACCAGGAAATTCGAAAATCCTACCACTTCCTGTCCAGGAGTCAAACAAGATCGTAACTAAGTAAATTCCCACCCCTTCCTGTCCATGTATCAGATAGGAAATGAGCAGGTTCCCACCTCTTCCTGTCCAGGTGGCACAGACTGACCTACATAGGTGTCAGAACAGGAAATTAGGAAAACCCCACCGCTTCCTGTCCAGGTGCCAGAACAGAGAATTAAGAAAACCCCACACTTCCTTTCCAGAAATCAAACAAGATCGTAAATTTGTAAATTCCCACCCTTTCCTGTATCAGACAGGACAGAATATGAGGAAGTTCCCACAGCTTCCTATCCAGGTGTCAGAACAGGAAATTAGGAAAACCCCACTGCTTCCTGTCCAGGTAAAAGAGTAAATAAGTAAACTCCCACGCCTTCCTGTCCATGTACAATATAATTAAAAAAAAAAAAAAAAAAAATGGAGCACATTCCCACTGCTCCCTGTCCAGGTATCACAACCGAAAGTGAAAGGAAATGCCCCAATGGAGCCACAGGAAGCCCTACATTAAACCTTCTAATGGAAGGAGGAAGAATCAGTTTTACGGTCAGGATAATTAGAGATTTCCCCTCACCTCCTCTCCAGGTGAGGAGTGTCAGAATAACGGGAGGAAGTCACAAACATTTTTAACCCTCCCCCACTCCATACAAAATAAAAAGAAAAGTTTTGGCAAGAGTCATGCTCTAGGGCAGTGGTCTTCAACTCTTGTCCTCAGGGCCCACTAACAGGCCAGGTTTGCAGGGTAACTGAAATACATCATAGGTGATATCATTTGCTGCTCAGTGATTACAGTATTCTAGTCTGCATCTCCCCCAAGGTAATACATAAAACCTGGCCTGTTAGTGGGCCCCGAGGACAGGGTTGATGACCACTGCTCTAGGGTGCAGTGGGGAAGTTTGTCTGAAACATCAAACTTGGTTCCAAGAAACATCTCTGATATACGATTGGACATGTAAAAGCAAACTTCACTTTAAGTACCCCCCCCCCCCCCCCTTGCGTATAATCATTGGTTTCTGTTCATTGGAAAGGGGCATGACAAATCCAGCGGGAGCTCCATGTCACCCTACATCACCCGGTAGAAGTGGTCTCACACTGCTACACAGTCCAGATAGCTGTCCTCATAAGACCAATCCTTTCCCTTCAATCATACGGAGTCTGTTGAAGCTCTCGCTGTGTTCTGGAACTCCGTGAACATCTCACCCTCGATGGAGGAAACCATCATCGTCCTTTCCCAGGGGGCATAGAATGGGTTAATTTGGTCCTTGGGTGTCCCTGGAAAGTGCTCAGCGATGGAGGACAAGGGACACGAGAACCCCTTGAGAGCCTTCAAAACAGAACAATACAATCCACCAATCATTGATGAGCAGCAGATGCTCAGGGGTGGGATGGGGGGGCAGGATGCCTAGCAGCCCCCCAATCTGTGCAAATCTTGGAACTATAAGTGCAAGCAGAGCGCTGTATGAGTAATAGTGTTGGCGGTGGGAGCCAGGAATAGCCATCTTCCCTTCTGCTGGTGCTGAGCACAATACCATCTAGGTGGCCCCCCGAGCAAGGCATTGGCTGGAGAGTGGGATGAAGATGACACAAATCCCAGGAGGGAAGACAGCAAGAGGCCCCCTGGGCACCTCACAAGTCATCATCTCCGATGCCCTCGAAGGCGTAGTTCCCATGGAAGTCCTCTGCACTCATGTCGTTGGTAGAGCTGGAATTACTGATTCCTCGGAGGCTGACCGAGCTGAGCTTACTCTGCAGAGAGAGAGAAACACACACATTACAAATCTGCAGGGGAGGGGCTAGGAGAGTGAACATTCCCTGTCATACATCTAGTGACATAACTCAGCTTATTCTGGGTAAGGGAAGACAAACATAATAGACAGATCTGCAGGGGAGTTGCTAAGACGAAGTGTGAAAGAGGCCCTGTCATACCCGTACTGACAAAAAACTGAGCTAATACTGGGGAGGGAAATCAAACATAAAAAAGACAGATCTGCAGAGGAGGGGCTAACAGAGCGAAGCGCCCCTGTCATACCTCTACTGAAAGAACAGAGCTTATCCTGGGAAGGGAAGATAAAACATAAAAGAGAGATCTGCAGGGGAAGGGCCCTTGAAGAGTAATGTGGCCATTTCAGGCAATGTGGTCCTGTAATACCTCTGACACAGCAGAGGCAATATTGAGGAAGGAAGGCAAACATTACAGCTCATGCTTGAGAAAGGAGTGCCGCTATTCTTGTCACCAATAGCGCGCAGACTCAGAAACGCGTCGCATAGCTGTGACGTCACGGCTCGGCGCCGCGCTGTGCTTGCTTTCCAGACCTCGTTCTGGCTCCCTACACGGCCGTCACCATCTCATCCACGGAGCCTTACGAGCCTCACACTGCAGCACGCCCGGCGATCGGCTTTGGCGTCCTTCTACCCTCTCCTTGGAACCCGCAGACCGTTGGTCTATGCCATTTTATACCCATCACTACCCGGAAGTGCCATCTGGAGAACTGAGGGAGCCCCTGCCGTGTCCAGTTACCACCATCCATCCTTGCCAGGATCCGATGTGGGACCAGCACTGCACGGACTTGCTGAGACTTGTGGTCCTCCAGCTTTTTCCTCTACTCAGAGACGCACCGGAACGCAACACTACAGTCTTCCATGTGAGTGGATATTATCTGTTTGAATAAATGTTTATTGATATACACTCAGAGGCGCCCCTTTTCCTTGTTTATCTTCTTCAGCCTATTGGACCCTGCTTCTGGTCTTTTCTTGGTGGCAGCCCTGATTGACTTCCCCCTGTGTATATATCTATATACACCCATCCTGCCATTGGACTATTTAGGAACAGTTATTTGAGGTATACCTGCATTGCGCCTTTTTTACTTGTCTCCCAAACATTACAGCTCAGATGGACATTAGACATATTTGCCATGGAAGCTAAAGCTTAGGGAGACCACAGACGGGTCACTGGTAAAACCTGGAGCTCAGCAGGACCACAGCGGAATTAGCAGTAGAAACCCGGAGTGCAGTGACACCATAGACTGGTCCACCATGGAAGCCTAAAGCTCAGAAGGACCACAGATAGGTCCTTCATGAAGACCTGGAGGTCAGAGGGACTCTATATGGGTCCTCTATGGAGACCTGGAGTTTCGCAAAACCATAGACTGATTCAACATTGACAGCTAACGCTTGGAGGGTCCACAGGTGGGTCCTCCATGAAGACCTAGAGTTCAGAGGGACCTCATATGGGCCCTCTATACAGATCTGGATTCAGTGGGACCACAGAGGAATCTGCCGTGGAAACCTGAAGTTCAGGGAAACCATAGACTGGTCCACCATGGAAACCTGTACTTCATGGAGACCATAGACTGGTCTATCATGGAAACCTGTAGTTCAGGGAGACCAAAGACTGGTCCACCATGGAAACCTGTAGTTCAGGGAGACCATAGACTGGTCCCACCATGGAAACCTGTAGTTCAGGGAGACCATAGACTGGTCCCATCATGGAAACCTGTAGTTCAGGGAGACCATAGACTGGTCCCACCATGGAAACCTGTAGTTCAGGGAGACCATAGACTGGTCCCACCATGGAAACCTGTAGTTCAGGGAGACCATAGACTGGTCCCACCATGGAAACCTGTAGTTCAGGGAGACCATAGACTGGTCCCACCATGGAAACCTGTGGTTCAGGGAGACCATAGACTGGTCCCACCATGGAAACCTGTGGTTCAGGGAGACCATAGACTGGTCCCACCATGGAAACCTGTGGTTCAGGGAGACCATAGACTGGTCCCACCATGGAAACCTGTGGTTCAGGGAGACCATAGACTGGTCCCACCATGAAAACCTGTGGTTCAGGGAGACCATAGACTGGTCCCACCATGGAAACCTGTAGTTCAGGGAGACCATAGACTGGTCCCACTATGGAAACCTGTAGTTCAGGGAGACCATAGACTGGTCCCACCATAGAAACCTGTAGTTCAGGGAGACCATAGACTGGTCCCACCATGGAAACCTGTGGTTCAGGGAGACCATAGACTGGTCCCACCATGGAAACCTGTGGTTCAGGGAGACCATAGACTGGTCCCACCATGGAAACCTGTAGTTCAGGGAGACCATAGACTGGTCCCACCATGGAAACCTGTAGTTCAGAGAGACCATAGACTGGTCCCACCATGGAAACCTAAAAGTTTAGAAAAACCACAGATTAGGTCTTCATGGAGGACCTAGCGTTAAGAGGGACCCCAAACAGGTCCTCTATACAGATCTGGAATTCAGTAAGACTCCAGATGGGTCCGCTATAGAAACCTGAAACTCACAAGGGACTCCTGACAGAATTTCCATAGGGGTCCTTGAGTTCAGAGGGTCCATATATGGGTTCTCCATTTGAGACCTGGAACTCAGAGGGAACCACAGAGAGGTCCATCAAAGAGATATGAAAGTCAGACAGACTAGGACCTGATTGGCTGGCTTACTAAACTATGTACTGCCATACTGGAGTGTTGTTTTATGGGAAGAAGGGGAGCTAAGCAGAGGCATGGAGAGCCACCAGGATGGAGAATAGTGTGGGCAAAAGGGACACCTATTGCTCTCTGTTATCAGAGTCTGAGGTGGAGGTTCAACTATATGCAACAATTAGGGTTGCATCAGTGACATACTAAGCATTTGCACGAGTATCGGTACTCGTGCAAATGCTCCGATACCCTGAACCGATACCTTCGGGCTCGGTTCTTTCAGCTGTCAGCGGGATTTCCCGCTAACAGGTGAAATGTAAGGAAAAGATTATTGGTTGTTAGGGAGCGGGGTGGCCACGTCCTTAACCAATGACATTTCGGCTGTCCGAGTGTTAGTGAAAGATGGGGTTTGCAGCAGCAATGTCCTCCAACATGCCCCCAGGATTCTACCGGCAGGAAATGGATAAGACCCTGTGGGAGGTGCCCAAGAGATAGCAGAACCCCAGTCCCGTGGGCTCTGGGGGTTACAGTTCGGTGTGGTGAGTGGAAAGTATATGCGGGCAGTGCACAGCCCTGCTGCAGAGGGAGCTGGCTGCATGTGTGAGTTGGCTGCCCAGTGGTGGTCATTGCTCTCCGTGCATGTCCTTCTTACCCAACTGCCTGTAGCCTACGTGCCCTGAGCCAGCACTATATTACCAGGGATTAGGACAGGACCATGCACTCCTCTCTGCCCTGCACTCTTCAGGAGAAGCTTCCATCGCTGCCTGTCATTGCAGCTTTGTGAGTCCTGCAGGCTCTGCACACACAAAACTTCCCATAGACAAGTGCTGGGCTGGGTGCACAGGGGCAAGAGGCATGGAACAAGCACAGGTTGTGCAATCACAACATACTTCTTATAGGGGCTTTCTGGAGCACCAGATCAGATCTGATGCCAACCTTTTATTTGTCCCTGGCAGATGGGGCCGTCACCTGCAGACCTTCACTGAACTTTCCTTTTACTTTGGGCTATGCAGTGCCCTGCAGAGGTCCACACACACACACACTTGACCAGTTCTCCTTTTTATTTTTTGAGATAAATTTATATAATTTTTATTTTTATTTTTTTTACACAAAAAAAAAAAAATCACAATAAGTATATATTGGCGATGGGTATCGGTAATTGGTATCCGCGAGTACTTAAAAAAAAAAGTAAATCGGTACTCGTACACAGTGTTAAAAAAACGATATCGGTGCATCCTTAGTAATAATGAACACAAACTCACCGATAACTTGGCGATGGGCTCCCGGCTCGAATCAGGAGAGTCCTGGGGAAGAGAAGAGACAATCAGGAGAGGGACAGAGGAGATGACAGCAGACAGATATAACACACACACACACATATATATTTTTTATTACACACACACACTTACCAGGAGGGGGGGAGACTTCACTGCCTGCTGACTGTCTACCCGCCGCACCAAACACGACTGCCTCTTCCGAGCCATCTACCAATGGTGAGAACAAGTCCGATATAATACACAGTGTAGAGCACATCAACTCCTATATACAGTAAAGTGTTACACCCCCAGCCATCCTCCTATGTACACGTATTAATACTCCACCCTGTATACACTGTACATTGGAGAACACTCCAATCCCCCACCCCTACATATAGTACATAGCCTTCCGTCCCAGCAAAACATAGTACAACCGTCCCTCCCCCCCTTTAATCTTGTTCCCTCACTTTACCTTTTTAATGGTGCCTCCAGATTTCTTTACCATCAGCTCATCCACCATTGACTGTAGGCAGATACTCATCATTATAGCCTAAGAAGGAAAGAAATGATCTCATTTACTGGAACCCTCTACAGGGTGATGCCATCACATACAGGGAATCCCGTATATAAAGGCGACACCATCATATACATGGGATCCCTATGCTGGATGGACACCATCACTGTCCCATAGCACTCCTTCCCCTTACCCAGTACAGGGTGGGGATCTCACCTGCGGACTGGAGATGGTGATCCACTGTAGCCGGTCTTTGCTCATCAAGTACTCAAAGGCCAGTTCCAGACGGGCCTCTGTCTTGTTGGGGCTTCCGGTGCCATTGCTGAAGGGGACCTGGATACCAATGAAACATCATATTATTGGAAATGATCTCCTGCTATAGGCCGATAAGAGGTCACAGGCCCTGAGCGGTTTATTATTTCCGTATTGTAAGGAAGTTCAGTTATGACCAGGCATGCTCAACGTGGAATAGGAAGTCTTGTTATTACCATATATGGTCATCTTAAAACATATGGTTGCCATAGAACAGGAAGTCCTGTTATTGCCCTACTTGGTCGTCATAGAAGAGGAAGTCCTGTTATTGCCCTACTTGGTCGTCATAGAAGAGAAAGCCCTGTTATTGCCCTACTTGGTCGTCATAGAAGAGGAAGTCCTGTTATTGCCCTACTTAGTCATCATAGAAGAGGAAGTCCTGTTATTGCCCTACTTGGTCATCATAGAAGAGGAAGTCCTGTTATTGCCCTACTTGGTCATCATAGAAGAGGAAGTCCTGTTATTGCCCTACTTGGTCGTCATAGAACAGGAAGTCCTGTTATTGCCCTACTTGGTCGTCATAGAAGAGGAAGTCCTGTTATTGCCCTACTTGGTCATCGTGGAACATGAAGTCCCGTTATTAACCTATATGGCCGTTGTAAAACAGAAATTCCTGTTATTACCCTACTTGGTCCTCAAAGAATAGAAAGTCCCATTATTACCCTACTTGGTCATTGTATAACAGGAAGTCCCGTTATTACCCTACATGGCCGTCGTAGAACAGGAAGACCCGCTATTACCTTATATGGCCATTGTAAAACAGGAAGTCCCGTTATTACCCTACTTGGTCGTTGTAGAACATGAAGTCCTGTTATTGCCCTACTTGGTCATTGTAGAACAGGAAACCCCGTTATTATCCTACTTGGTCGTTGCAGAGCAGGAAGTCCTGTAATTACCCTACTTGGTTGTTGCAGAACAGAAGTCACATTATTACCCTACTTGGTTGTCGTAGACCAGAAAGCCCTGTTATTACCCTATATGGTCACTGTAGAACAAGAAGTCCCATTATTACCGCAAGCGTTTGTTTAATCTGTTCCGTTTAATAATTTCCTACGTTATATGGAAGTACAGTATATAAAAGAGTCATGCAACCCCTCTATGTGAGAGTGGAGGACCTTAGCCCCTCCCATCACTGTTGTAGACACAAAATAGAAGCAGGTCAGTCAATAGGCACAGCAGGGAAGTGACGTACCGAGGAGGTGACACGCCAACAACGCATGCGGGTGACTTTGAAGCTGCCTTCCTTCATCTGCTCGTTAGGGAGTTTCACTTGAAAGTTGAGTTCATTGTTTCCGGCACTCACGATCACGTGGCAACCCTTTTCCGGGAAGTCGGTAATACAGGGCTCAAACTTCAGATATCCGTAGTACTTCAATGTCTGTGCCAACTGGATGAACTGTGGCAAGGAGGGAGAGAGCAGTCTGATCAGAAAATACTAAATGGCAAGATAACAAAAACACACAGCTACAAATCACTGGGCAATCCCAGTGTGATGGAAGGTTTAGACAATACAGCTGGAAGAACTCCCACTGGCCAATCACAGTATGTTGAATGGTTTGGACCATGCAACTGGAGGTTATAATATACCGTAACCCACTGGCCTATCTCAACATGATGAAAGGTTTTGCCTAGTGTTGCTGGATAGTGTCAGTTGTTTTTTTATTTCAGTTTTTACTTAAATATTTATTAGAATTTTTCCTTTTTTTAATTTTTTTAAAACAACCCTGTTGGGGGGGGGTCCCCTGACATCTCCCCTTTGAGACGGGGAAAGGGACTGAGGACATAGATTCCCCAGCCTCAGCTGCACTAAAGATGAATGGAGAGGGGACAGCATCTCCATTCATAAACTGAAGCATCGTAAACACAGATTACGATGCTCAGTTATGAATGGACAATCAGTGATCACCGACTCTGTGCATTCAGAAAAGGAAGGAGCCGGTAAATGACAGATTTACCGACTCCTTCCTCCACTCTCCATCCTGACATGTATGGGGGGGAAAGCAGAGAAGAACAAGGAGGGGAAAGCGGAGGGGGACATGGAGGCACAGAGGGAAACACAGAGGGAGACACAGAGGTAGACTGGAGGAGGACACAGAGGAAGACCTTAGTAACACGAAGGAGGAAATGGAGGAGGAAACAGGGGACAGTCAGGGGTGATCAGTGCGGCGGTGGGGGAGTTACAAGCACTGATCTCCCTGTATAGATTTCAATAAAGCAGCCAAAAGCTGCGGGAGAGAGAGGAGACCCACTGGCCACTTTCAACAGGTCACCACCTCCACCCATGGACATAAAAGCCCCATCGCACCATGGAAAGGTGTACCCCCCCCCATAGGTGTTACATGACCCTCTGGAACATACCTCCTTCTTGGAGACTTTCTCCTGCAGAGATTTCAGCTGACGATGTTGCTCTTTGTTCACCTGTATCCAGCCACGCTCAATATCGCTGACCGTCTGATAGAAGCAGAGAAATGCAACAATAATATAACTGGAACAAAACAAGAGAACCCCACACCCCAGAACCCAGCCCCAGGGCTAAGGAACAGTGCCGGTCTACAGCCGATCTCTTCTCTGCCATGGTCATCTTGTTTTCCCATTCTGTGATTTGTAGGTGAAAATAAACCTGAGACAACTGTGGCCAATCGGTCACCTGTTTATCTGTAACTGATCATTGGCACCTTACTCTCTAGACAACGTATATCCCAGTAATGACACTAATCCTAACTCAGCAAACAGTGTGTACTGCTAGCATTCTTATTTCCCTAGACCAGGAGTTTCCAATATTTCTAAACAAAGAGCCAGTTTATTGTCCTTCAGACTTTAGGGGGGCTGAACTAGGGCCAGTGGGAGTAGAAAATGTCTTAGCATCCAGTGGGAGTAAACAATGCCCCATCTTTGGTGTCAGTGGGAGGACTAGTGCACCATTATTGAGGTCAGTGGAAGGAATAGTGCCCCAATGTTGGTGTCCGTGGGATGAATTTTGCCCTTTTGTTGGTGTCAATGGAAGGAATTCTGCTTCAAAGTTTGTGTCAGTGGGAGGAATAGTTTCCTCTTGTTGGTGTCAGTTGGAGGAATCATTGGTATCAATGGAAGGAATTCTGCCCCATTGTTGGTGTCAGTGGGACGAATAGTGGCCCATCACTGGTATCAATAAAAGGAAATGTGCTCCATCGTTTGTGTCAGTGGGAGGATTTGTGTCTTTTTTTTTTTGTCCATTAAATTTTTATCGAGTATAAAAGGGTAGTACAGGAAGGTTACATGTAAGGTATAACAAAGACAGTACATCCATATGGATCCCTGTACAAGAACATGCAGGGGGTGAGTAATAATTGAAACAAGGTATAAAAACGAAGGTATAAATGAACAGAACAACAAGCATACATTGGAGGTACATCAGTTTTGCAAATGAGAGGGTAAGAAGATGTCATTAAGTCTTGGAAATCGGGTTATCTGACCATATTACCCAGTTTTGCTCGAAGGTAGATAATGTGAAGGAATTGGTAGCTAGCATACGTTCAAAAGGTATAGCTTTGCTGGACCATAGTTAATGCTTCTGATACATTGAGGGAGTCTTGTGATTTCCATTTTTTAAGTATGTGTGTGGGCTGCCAATATGTGTAACTACTTGCCTATGTGGAGGATTTGTGTCCTTTTGATGGTGTCAGTTGGAGTAATAGTGCCCCATTGTTGGTGTCAATGGAAGGAATTCTGCCCCAATGTTGGTCAGTGGGAAGAATAGGGCCCCATCATTGGCATCAATGAAAGGAAATGTGCTCCACCGTTTGTGTCAGTGGAAGGATTCGTGCCCCATTGCTGGCAACAGTGATAGGAATTATGCCCCATTGTTGGTGTCAGTGGATAGAATTGTGCCCAAGGGCCAGATCAGAGCAAGCAAAGGGCTGTAGTTTGGAGACCACTGCCCTAGACAATCTGTACCCAGAGCTATCTCCAACTCCTAACTCCTTAAACAATGCGTACCCTGAACTGCCTCTAATCCCAAACTCCCTAGACATGGTGTACCCAGTACTGCCACTTATCCTAAATCCCTAGCCAAGGTTTACCCAGTACTGCTACAATTCTTAACTTCCTAGGCATGGTATACCCCAGTTCTGCCACTAATCCTAATCCCCCAGACAATGTGTACCCCAGATGCCTCTAATCCTAACTCCGTAGACAATGTGGACCCTAGTGCTGGTACTAATCCTAATTCCCCAATGTGGACCCCAGTGCTGGTACTAATCCTAATTCCCTAGACAATGTGGACCCCAGTGCTGGTACTAATCCTAATTCCCTAGACAATGTGGACCCCAGTGCTGGTACTAATCCTAATTCCCTAGACAATGTGGACCCCAGTGCTAGTACTAATCCTAATTCCCTAGACAATGTGGACCCCAGTGCTGGTACTAATCCTAATTCCCTAGACAATGTGGACCCCAGTGCTGGTACTAATCCTAATTCCCTAGACAATGTGGACCGTAGTGCTGGTACTAATCCTAATTCCCTAGACAATGTGGACCCCAGTGCTAGTACTGATCCTAATTCCCTAGACAATGTGGACCCTAGTGCTGGTACTAATCCTAATTCCCTAGACAATGTGGACCCCAGTGCTGGTACTAATCCTAATTCCCTAGACAATGTGGACCCCAGTGCTGGTACTAATCCTAATTCCCCAGACAATGTGGACCCTACTGCTAGTACTAATCCTAATTCCCCAGACAATGTGGACCGTAGTGCTGGTACTAATCCTAATTCCCTAGACAATGTGGACCCTACTGCTAGTACTAATCTTAATTCCCTAGACAATGTGGACCGAAGTGCTGGTACTAATCCTAATTC
The DNA here is from genome assembly GCA_037952835.1 of Lithobates septentrionalis. Classification (NCBI taxonomy): domain Eukaryota; kingdom Metazoa; phylum Chordata; class Amphibia; order Anura; family Ranidae; genus Lithobates; species Lithobates septentrionalis. The sequence goes on along the minus strand of JBBDGP010003777.1, from coordinate 30,127 downwards.
CCTAGACAATGTGGACCCCAGTGCTGGTACTAATCCTAATTCCCTAGACAATGTGGACCCCAGTGCTGGTACTAATCCTAATTTCCCAGACAATGTGGACCCTACTGCTAGTACTAATCCTAATTCCTTAGACAATGTGGACCCTAGTGCTGATAGTAATTCCCTAGACAATGTGGACCCCAGTGCTGGTACTAATCCTAATTCCCTAGACAATGTGGACCCCAGTGCTGGTACTAATCCTAATTCCCTAGACAATGTGGACCCCAGTGCTGGTACTAATCCTAATTCCCTAGACAATGTGGACCCCAGTGCTGGTACTAATCCTAATTCCCCAGACAATGTGGACCCTACTGCTAATACTAATCCTAATTCCCCAGACAATGTGGACCGTAGTGCTGGTACTAATCCTAATTCCCTAGACAATGTGGACCCCAGTGCTGGTACTAATCCTAATTCCCTAGACAATGTGGACCCCAGTGCTGGTACTAATCCTAATTCCCTAGACAATGTGGACCCCAGTGCTAGTACTAATCCTAATTCCCTAGACAATGTGGACCCCAGTGCTGGTACTAATCCTAATTCCCTAGACAATGTGGACCCCAGTGCTAGTACTAATCCTAATTCCCTAGACAATGTGGACCCCAGTGCTGGTACTAATCCTAATTCCCTAGACAATGTGGACCCTACTGCTGGTACTAATCCTAATTCCCTAGACAATGTGGACCCCAGTGCTGGTACTAATCCTAATTCCCTAGACAATGTGGACCCTACTGCTAGTACTAATCCTAATTCCTTAGACAATGTGGACCCTAGTGCTGATACTAATCCTAATTCCTTAGACAATGTGGACCCCAGTGCTGATACTAATCCTAATTCCCTAGACAATGTAGACCCCAGTGCTGGTACTAATCCTAATTCCCCAGACAATGTGGACCGTAGTGCTGGTACTAATCCTAATTCCCTAGACAATGTGGACCCCAGTGCTGGTACTAATCCTAATTCCCTAGACAATGTGGACCCCAGTGCTGGTACTAATCCTAATTTCCCAGACAATGTGGACCCTACTGCTAGTACTAATCCTAATTCCTTAGACAATGTGGACCCTAGTGCTGATACTAATTCCCTAGACAATGTGGACCCCAGTGCTGGTACTAATCCTAATTCCCTAGACAATGTGGACCCCAGTGCTGGTACTAATCCTAATTCCCTAGACAATGTGGACCCCAGTGCTGGTACTAATCCTAATTCCCTAGACAATGTGGACCCCAGTGCTGGTACTAATCCTAATTCCCTAGACAATGTGGACCCCAGTGCTGGTACTAATCCTAATTCCCTAGACAATGTGGACCCCAGTGCGGCCACTAATCTTAACTCCCTAGACAATGTGTGCCTTTTCATAACCTGTAGGACTCCAGTCTTATTCCAGAAATCAACAGAGACGACATACCTGAGCGTACAAGAGATTCAGGCCCACTCTGCTTTCCATGACATCCTCATCATATGAGGAATCCCAGTAACTATGGAAGAAAAACTTAACATGAGAAATGACCAGTATATGACCGATCTATGGATCCAAACAGCTCAGACAATCATATGAGGAGATAAGGGCTGTACCAACATTAGGTATTTACAGGAGGAGATGGTTTGGAGATCCATCCCCAACTAGAGATGGGCGATTTTCTCAAAAAAAAAAAAAAAAAAATCTGCGACTTAAAATAAAAAAAATAAAAAACTCGATTCGCGATTCGAATCAAGTTGTTTTTTTTTTGGACACCGCGCCGGTCCTGAGGAGCTACAGGCAGCAGTTTTTAGGCAAGGCCGTGGCTTCAGCCTAGTCCGCGGCGTCCGGCCTCGCATAAAAACTCCTGCCCGCAGCTCCCAAATTTCAGCAAATCGATTTTTTTTAGATTTTTTTTTTCACCAGGACCGGCGCTGACACCTGGTGAAAAAAACAAAAAAAAAAAATCTAAAAAAAAAAATCGATTTGCTGAAATTTTGAATCAATTTGACTTCTCAACTCAATTAAATCGACTTTTTCCCCAGCCCTAACCCCAACATCACCACCAGACAGGAAGATCCAGGGACCTACATCACTATCAACTACAAGAAACCTGAGAGCTGTACCATCGAGGGTGGATAAAAATCAATGAAAAAAAAATCAGATTATTTAACCAGTTCCCGACCGGCCCCCTGGCTCCCCTGGGTGAGCTACCGTAACTGTACATTGCTCCTTTAAGATGCCGCTGGAGGATACGAGTGCTCAGTGGGCGCGTTGACCGCCAGGCAGGTTGGCTCCCCTGGGCGAGCCCCCGTAACTGTACGTCGCTTCTTTAAGACGCCGCTGGAGGCGCGCGCCTGCAGCCGATACGGGTGCTCAACAAGCGCGATGACCGCCAGGCACCCACGATCGCTTGTGACAGAGTGAGAACCGGGATCTGTGTGTGTATGTGTGTGTGTGTGTGTAAACACACAAATCCCGGTTCTCTTAGGGGAGAGCAGGCAGATCATGTGTTCATACAAAGTATGAACAGCGATCTGTCATCTCCCCTAGACAGTCCCCTCCCCCCTTCAGTTAGAACACAGAGAGGGAACACAGTTTTTTTTTTTTTTACCACATCAGCAGGACTTAAGAGAGATTTTAACTCAGCTGAGTCATTGATATGTGCCCCCTCTCATTTTCGCATCATTGTGGTATAAGAAATTTCATTTTCAAATTTTCTATTTTTCTTATTAATAAGAGGGAACACAGTTAACTAGAGGTCGACCGATGTATCGGCCGATATTTGGTGTTTTTTACTTAATCGGCATCAGCTGATTGTGCTGATAAAAAAAGCCGATATACAGTGCCTTGCAAAAGTATTCGGCCCCCTTGAACTTTTCAACCTTTTGCCACATTTCAGGCTTCAAACATAAAGATATAAAATTTTTATTTTTTGTGAAGAATCACCAACAAGTGGGACACAATTGTGAAGTGGAACGAAATCTTTTGGATTGTTGAAACTTTTTTAACTAATAAAAAAATGAAAAGTGGGGCGTGCAAAATTATTTGGCCCCCTTGCGTTAATACTTTGTAGAGGCACCTTTTGCTGCGATTACAGCTGCAAGTCGCTTGGGGTATGTCTCTATCAGTTTTGCACATCGAGAGACTGAAATTCTTGCCCATTCTTCCTTGCAAAACAGCTCGAGCTCAGTGAGGTTGGATGGAGAGAGTTTGTGAACAGCAGTTTTCAGCTCTTTCCACAGATTCTCGATTGGATTCAGGTCTGGACTTTGACTTGGCCATTCTAACACCTGGATACGTTTATTTGTGAACCATTCCTTTGTAGATTTTGCTGTATGTTTGGGATCATTGTCTTGTTGGAAGATAAATCTCCGTCCCAGTTTCAGGTCTTTTGCAGACTCCAACAGGTTTTCATCCAGAATGGTCCTGTATTTGGCTGCATCCATCTTCCCCTCAATTTTAACCATCTTCCCTGTCCCTGCTGAAGAAAAGCAGGCCCAAACCATGATGCTGCCACCACCATGTTTGACAGTGGGGATGGTGTGTTGAGTGTGATGAGCTGTGTTGCTTTTACGCCAAACATATCGTTTTGCATTGTGGCCAAAAAGTTCGATTTTGGTTTCATCGGACCAGAGCACCTTCTTCCACATGTTTGGTGTGTCTCCCGGGTGGCTTGTGACAAACTTTAGACGAGACTTTTTATGGATATCTTTGAGAAATGGCTTTCTTCTTGCCACTCTTCCATAAAGGCCAGATTTGTGCAGTGTACGACTGATTGTTCCCCTATGGACAGACTCTCCCACCTCAGCTGTAGTTCTCTGCAGTTCATCCAGAGTGATCATGGGCCCCTTGGCTGCATCTCTGATCAGTCTTCTCCTTGTCTGAGCTGAAAGTTTAGAGGGACAGCCAGGTCTTGGTAGATTTGCAGTGGTCTGATACTCCTTCCATTTCAAAATGATCGCTTGCATAGTGCTCCTTGGGATGTTTAAAGCTTGGGAAATCTTTTTGTATCCAAATCCAGCTTTAAACTTCTCCACAACAGTATTACGGACCTGCCTGGTGTGTTCCTTGGTCTTCATGATGCTCTCTGCGCTTTCAACAGAACCCTGAGACTATCACAGAGCAGGTGCATTTATACAGAGACTTGATTACACACAGGTGGATTCTATTTATCACCATCAGTCATTTAGGACAACATTGGATCATTCAGAGATCCTCACTGAACTTCTGGAGTGAGTTTGCTGCACTGAAAGTAAAGGGGCCGAATAATTTTGCACGCACCACTTTTCAGTTTTTTATTTGCTAAAAAAGTTTAAAATATCCAATAGATTTCGTTCCACTTCACAATTGTGTCCCACTTGTTGGTGATTCTTCACAAAAAATTAAAATTTTATATCTTTATGTTTGAAGCCTGAAATGTGGCAAAAGGTTGAAAAGTTCAAGGGGGCCGAATACTTTTGCAAGGCACTGTAGCTTCAGCGCGACTTGCAAAAGACTTCTGAAATAGAAGTCAGTGCAAGTTGCCTGTGTGAAGCGACTTCTCCCCCTCTCTGGGCAGCCTGCCAAATCTGATAAAAAGAACCTGAAGGATACAATGTTTACACTTATGAATGGATTAAATTCTGTGTGTAGAAGCTCTCAGTTTAACCATTTAAAGACTAAATCTTTTCTGACATTTGTTGCTTACAAGTAAAAATCCTGTATTTTCTGCTAGAAAATCACTTAGAACCCCCAAACATTATATATATATTTTTTTTAGCAGAGACCCTAGGGAATAAAATAGCGGTTGTTGCAATATTTTATGTCACACGGTATTTGCGCAGCGGTCTTTCAAATGCAAATTTTTAAAAGAAAATACACTAATAAATTAAAAAAAAAACTAAGCAGTAAAGTTAGCCCATTTTTTTCATCCAGAAGTTTTGATTACCTGTTTTTGTGTATTTAATATTTAAGAGAGGTGTTTTTTTATATTTTTTTAATCTAAATTCTACATACAAGTGAACTGATTGGAGGTTCGTTTTGTTTAATAAATGTTTAAATGTAAAAAAATTTCCATATCACTGAAGGTTGCTTTCACACTGCAGCGGGCATGCGTTGATGGTAAAACGCTGTTAGTTTTAGCGGCTCTTTACCATCATTTTAGCGGCGCTATTCGGCTGCTAGCGGGGCGCTTATAACCCAGCTAGCGGCCGAGGAAGGGGTTAAATACGCCCCTGAAGCGCCGCTGCCGAAGCGCTTTGCAGGCGCTTCGGCAGCGGTGCACATTCATTTCAATGGGCAGGAGTGGTGGAGGAGCGCTATACACCGCTCCAAAGATGCTGCTTGCAGGACTTTTTTTTTAACATCCTGCCAGCGCATCGCCTCAGTGTGACAGCACTCAGGATATCACACTGAGACTGCAGGGGAGCCGTTTTACAGGCACTTTACAGGTGCTATTTTTAGCCCAAAAGCGCCTGAAAAACGCCCCAGTGTGAAAGGGGTCTAACTGTTAGATTTTATGAGATGAAGGGAAAAAAAAAAAAAAAAAAAAAAATCGGCATCACATATCGGCCATCGCGATTTGTAAATATCGGCATCGGCCAGAGAAAAACCCATATCGGTCGACCTCTACACTTAACCCCATTGATCGCCCCCTAGTGTTAACCCCTTCCCTGCCAGTGACATTTATACAGTAATCAGTGCATTTTTATAGCACTAATCGCTGTATAATTTTGTCAATGTTCTCAAAAATGTGTCAAAAGTGTCCAATTTGTCCGCCGCATTATATATATATATATATATATATATATATATATACACATAAATAAAATACACACACTAAGCAGGAGAGGGGGAGACTTCACTGCATATTATTTTTATTTTTTTTTAGTAATGCCGGTGATCTGCGATATTGCGGCGGACAAATTTTATATATATATATATATATATATATATATATATATATATATATAGACCTTCGTATATGATCAGTTGTAGGTATGTGGTCATGAAGAAGGGCGATATCATTGTTAGCCCGAAACGTCACCTGACAATACCTGATATGATGTCATTTTTTACCAATAAATTTTCACTGTTTGTGCAGCAATCCTCTTCTGATTTTTTTTTTTTTTTTTTCATTTTAGTCCCTGGGAAGGACTAGATTGCACAACACCTCCTAAAAGACCGTTCAGTGCACCTCACCCAGTGAATATATAATATATATATATATATATATATATATATATATATATATATATATATATATATATATATATATATATATATATATATATATATATATATATATATATATATATATATATATCTTGTGAAGGCTACTAATCAAATTCAGCTGGAATCATCACATAAAGAACACATTCCTTATCATGAGTAATTCAATCAGTTACAAAACATGGAACGACTTTTGAAACAAGTGGAAAAAAATCTCTTCACTATATGATAGTATGCTAATGATAGAATAGTTCTTCTATAAAATATATATACAAACATAATCAATAATAATAGGTAAACCATTGTCCATTATTAATTAAAGACAGTTGCAGACAACAACAACGAAAAGATCTGTGATAAAATACTGGATCTGTCAGTAAAAGATCGATCGATATATGAATCGATCGACTATCTAGTGACTCAGATCCTAAGGAACACAATGAAAAGCGCACCACGGGATCACGAAATCTCGTTCTCGTGGACAGTTCATCTTTGCAGCTGACACGGAAACTGGAGAAGGTTTTTCAGAAATCTGTATCTATGGAACTACATGAAGTGACACTGGCGGAGTATTATAAGCCACAATTCATACCTCGGGGACTTAGGGTGCGCATTGTCCCCACCCTTTTTGCCCAGAATGAGGAATACAAGAAGCGTTTTACACAAATCATCAACAAATGTTCCTTTGATTTAATTACCTTCACGGTGGAATTCCTCCAACAGGAGCGTACCGCCGTTTCCCAAGAAATTACTGATTTAGAAAACCAACTATCTGAATCACTGGGACAGCAGGATTTTTTTTTAAAAAAACAAAAAAGAAATGGAGGATAAACTAGCAACACACAGAAGATTAACTGAAGCGAGGAAGCGTATGAAGATGGACAGAGACCGGGATGATTACATCAATAATTGGGTCTATAAATTGGACTGAACCAAATCGCTTCCGCGCCAGATTTAAAAACACAAGACAAAACCAACATCTAATTCTTCCATGACCTCTTCTGGATCATCTACTAATGCATCTAGGGGATCTTTTTTGGATCGTGCCCCCCCCCCCCCCCAAAGTCAAAAGCAGGAGGCAAGAAGCACCGACGGCGCTACAAACAGAGCGATCGCCACCAGGACCAGGAACCGACAGGGGACTTAATTTCTAATGTGGTACACAATATTTCTACTAAATCTTTTCATGATACAGAGATTCGGGTCCTGAATAAAAGGCCTGAACTTCTGTCCTAAAGAAAAAAAATGGATGCGTTTAGATCAGAAATGTACGGTTAAAGGCTTTTTATTCAACTCGGCCTGTGATGAACAGTGGCGGCTCACTAGCGCTATCAATCTCCAATTTGGAATTAATAAGCGGTAGTAAACCCAGCCATAAAAACAGTTTAATTTCCGGCACGTCCAGGAAATGCAGCACTCCCATTGGTTGTGCTCTCAACCAAACTGTCAAACCATCCAATGGCTGGTGTCATAACGGATCACATGTGCAGCATCATGGCAGGTGTAGATTAAACAGAGGCAAAGATGGCAGCTTCCTTGGCTGAAAACAACAGGAGGGTTTACTTACACTTTAAAGTGGAGTTCCACCCACTTTTACAACTCTTCAGCATCCCTCACTAAACTGTGCACTGTAAACAAATTGGATATTTTTTTATTTATTTTTTCTCAGCACCTACTGTATATCTGCTGTATTCATTTTTCACTTCCTCCTCCCTTGCCGCGGCCCATCGCATCATTTCCTGTTTGCAATGCCTTCTGGGAAGGGGCGGCAACTTCCTCTGAAACGGCCGTTGCTATGGAAACCTGACCTGAAACCTATTACACTGCTTGTGCTGCACTGAGCATGTGGGGCAGCAACTTCCTCTGACACTGCCGTTGCTATGGAAACCTGACCTGAAACCTATTACACTGCTTGTGCTGCACTGAGCATGTGCGAGATCTGCAAGGATGAGATCCAGGAAGAAATACAGACTGGCTTCAGATGCCCACACTTAAGATGGCCACGGCCTGCTGTAAGTTTATAAAATAACAAACTCCTGCTATAAACTAACAAAACAGACCTTAGTTTACAGACTAACTTTACTAGAATACATTAAGCTTGTGTATTATAGGGGTATTTTTATTTAAAAAGTGTCATTTCGGCCGGAACACCACTTTAAGAAATAAAAGTACTTTTGTACCTCCTACCTCTTGTGCTGCTGCAGAGCTGTTCATAAATAAAGTCGAGATGGATATCAAGCTTTTTTTTTTGAATGACCAATCTAAGAGAGACCATATACAGAACAATCTGAGTCAGGAAGAAAATCGCCGTATGGTCATCTCTTTCTAACAAAAAAGAAATCACAATAAAACCGGCGGATAAGGGCGGTTCCATATGGACACCGCCAAATATGAGGGAGAGGTATACAGGCAGTTGGCTGACACCCATGTTTATAAACGATTGGATAGTAATCCTACCATACGGGTTGCCAATAAAAAAAATGATTGAACAGGCTTGTTCAGACAGGATTAATAGATAATAACACCCAAACTTTTTTTTAAATTTCAGATTTTACCACTACCCCTATTTTTTATGTATTACCTAAAATACATAAGGACCCCCTTAAACCCCCCGGGTCGCCCCAATCGTTTCTAGTATTAACTCTTATCACTATGCCAATAGCGAAATACTTAGATAAATGTCTGACTCCATTAGTTCTGAGTACCCGTTCATAAATTCGCGATACCCAAGATTTTTTTTTTTTTTAGAAAAAAAATAGAGAACCTTAAAATTAGGGCTGAAACAACTAATCGATTAATCGACAACTAATCGATTATGAAATTAATCGATTACTATTTTCATAATCGATTAATCGGCCAGTAACATAATGTGGTTAAAAAAAAAAAAAAACTAAAATAAGCCCTTTATAGTACAAAAAGAGCAAATAATCGCTGCTGTAACTATTTCACAGTTCTACAGTAAAAAAATGAACCCCTTGCAGTAGTGATTATTTGCTTTTTTTGTACTATAAAGGGCTAATTTTCGTTTTTTTTAACCCCATTATGTTACTAAACGTCTTACTCCTGGTTCAAATCTATGTGTTTTTTGGTGCTTTTTGCAGAAATGGACTACAGTTCATTTACATGGTTTCCTATGGGACACGTTCACATCTATGCTTTTTCAGCCACTGCGTATTAGGAAAGGGTCAGGGACTTTTTTTTAACGCAAAACAGTGCTTTTTTGGTTCAACATACTTCAATGGAGAAGCTGCAGAAAAGCATGTAAAGCGTTTTTGCAGCAATTTGTGTTTTTTAATCTGCCCAACAACAAATTGGCCAAAAAAAAAAATGTAAAAACGCAAATCGCAGCAAAATCACGTGCGCAAAAGTCAAAATGCACAGCAAAGAGCACTGCAGAAACAGATCAAAAGCAAACTGCCTAGGTGTGTACAGAGCCTTATGCTGGCCACACCGATCAATTTTCAGATGAGAATATTCAGACCAAAAATCTTTGTACATTCGATGAATGAAAGAATGTTTGAAATTTTCACTTGTTTTTAACATTCTGTTTTTAAAATAATTGTAATTTCTGAACGAAAACCACATCCACTGTCTGATAATTCCTTTCACCAAGAAGTTTTTTATTATTTCCAAATTTTCCCATCACTGTGGTTGAAAATGAACGTCGATTTGACCCCACTAACGATTAGAAAATCAAACAAATGTTTTTATCTCTCCTGTAATAGTATATACAGTATATCTCTTCTGTCTGTTATTCTCAGAGTGGATTAGATATTTTGCTCCCTAACCATATAGTTGGCTATTTTTATTTACCACTGCATAGAGATATTTAAGAATAAATTGCCTTTTTTTAAAACTTTACATATTAACTAAATTATACACCACACTTTTTTTTTTAAAGGTTATTAACCGATTAATCGATTAATCGAAACAATAATCGGCCAACTAATCGATTATGAAAATAATCGTTCGTTGCAGCCCTACTTAAAATCGACCACCAGGGGCTAGGTTGGTCACCTGGGATGTAGCAAATCTTTATACAGCTATTCCGCATACATTGGGTATCGAAGTATGTAAACGGTTGTTGAATAAATCTAAACAATACGATTCAAATCAAATTGCATTCATTTTAGAATTACTTAAAATTGTTTTGGAAGAAAAATGTTTTTCTCTTTAAAGACACGTACTACGTACAGCTGACCGGCACTGCGATGGGTTCTAATGTCCCCCCCCATATGCCAACTCAAATGCATTCATCTATCATTGCAAATTGTTTGAAGACAATTGCATGGCGTGGTTTAGATTTATTGATGATGCATATGGGTGGGCGACTGAGACTCATAGTTATTTAATGAATACTTAAATCAGTTGGTTCCCGGCTTAAAAGTTCAGGGTTCTGTGCTGGGACCAATCCTATTTAATTTGTTTATAAACGACCTGGAGGATGGGATAAACAGTTCAATCCCTGTATTTGCAGACGATACTAAGCTAAGCAGGGCAATAACTTCTCCGCAGGATGTGGAAACCTTGCAAAAAGACCTGAACAAATTAATGGGGTGGGCGACTACATGGCAAATGAGGTTCAATGTAGAAAAATGTAAAATAATGCATTTGGGTGGCAAAAATATGAATGCAATCTATACACTGGGGGGAGAACCTCTGGGGGAATCTAGGATGGAAAAGGACCTGGGGGTCCTAGTAGATGAAAGGCTCAGCAATGGCATGCAATGCCAAGCTGCTGCTAATAAAGCAAACAGAATATTGGCATGCATTAAAAGGGGGATCAACTCCAGAGATAAAACGATAATTCTCCCGCTCTACAAGACTCTGGTCCGGCCGCACCTGGAGTATGCTGTCCAGTTCTGGGCACCAGTCCTCAGGAAGGATGTACTGGAAATGGAGCGAGTACAAAGAAGGGCAACAAAGCTAATAAAGGGTCTGGAGGATCTTAGTTATGAGGAAAGGTTGCGAGCTCTGAACTTATTCTCTCTGGAGAAGAGACGCTTGAGAGGGGATATGATTTCAATTTACAAATACTGTACTGGTGACCCCACAATAGGGATAAAACTTTTTCGCAGAAGAGAGTTTAATAAGACTCGTGGCCACTCATTAAAATTAGAAGAAAAGAGGTTTAACCTTAAACTATGTAGAGGGTTCTTTACTGTAAGAGCGGCAAGGATGTGGAATTCCCTTCCACAGGCGGTGGTCTCAGCGGGGAGCATTGATAGCTTCAAGAAACTATTAGATAATCACCTGAATGACCGCAATATACAGGGATATGTAATGTAATACTGACACATTATCACACACATAGGTTGGACTTGATGATCTTGTGTCTTTTTTTAACCTCACCTACTATGTAATATGTCGGTTGTGACTGAGACGATACCATTCTTGGATACATTACTGTATATACAAGACGGTCAATGAATTTGTCAGTGATCTTTATCGAAAACCGACCGATTGTAATCAATTATTACATTTCTCCAGCTTCTACCCCCCCAGGTGTATTTAAAGCGGAGCGCCGCCGAAAATTTTTTTTTTAAAAGTCAGCAGCTACAAATACTGCAGCTGCTGACTTTTAAAACATGGACACTTACCTGTCCAGGACGCCCGCGATGTCGGCACCCGAGGCCGAAGCGTCTCTCCGTCCTCGGGTGCTGCCGCCTCCATCTTCGTTAAGGGAATCAGGAAGTGAAGCCGTGCGGCTTCACTTCCCGGTTCCCTACTGCGCATGCGCGAGTCGCACAGCGCAATACGAATGGTCCCTGCTGTCTCTGGGACCCGTGTGTTTCCCAGCAGGCAGCGGGGAGGGAGCAGGAAGTGGCGTAAATAACCGCAGATTCTGCGGCTATCTATGCCGGAAGTGGGTACAGATACCTGTAATATACAGGTATCTGTACCCCCCTCCCCCCTGAAAGGTGCCAACTGTGTCACCGGAGGGGGGGAGGAATCTGATGAGTGGAAGTTCCACTTTTGGGTGGAACTCCACTTTAAATTAATACCAAGGAGCCAATTAAAACGAGTATCGAGAATCACCCAATAAATCTGCTCATAGAGAGGATAGACTGGATGAAATGGAAGGCAGACTCCGACCAAGGATGTGGTACACCAGGAACGGATTCATTTACATAGAGATAAAAGAATAAAACACAGACCGCAGGCTTCCTTTCATTTCCCAGTATCATCCTTTTTCTAATAAGGTGAACATTATTAGAAAACACTGGTCCATACTAAATAGAAATGATCCTACTGTCCCTGAATTTCAACATGCCCCATTACCATCATATCGCAAGGGGGGAACCATACACAGTAGATTGGTTAAATCTGACCAATTTCGTACTCCTACTCCCCGGGTGACATTTCAGGGTCCACCCAATTTAGGCTCGTTCCCGTGCCTCTCTTGTATTCAATGTTCCAGCATGATAAAAGGAAAAAAAAATTTAACCATCCACATAAAGGATACAATATTGCCATTAAAGATTATTTTACTTGTCAATCCACTTACGTAGTATAGAGAGCTGGAACTAAAAAAAAAAAAAAAAAAAAGAGGGAGGCACATTGGATAAATCGTTTATATACTTTACAACCTAAGCGGTTAAACACGGACTTTGATCTGTATCTGTTCCTTTGAAATGTGCGCTTTTCATTGTGTTCCTTAGGATCCGAGTCACTAGATAGTCGATCGATTCATATATCGATTGATCTTTTTTACTGACAGATCCAGTATTTTATCACAGATCTCTTCGTTGTTGTTTTCTGCAATTGTTTTTAATTAATGATGGATAATGGTTTACCTATTATTGATTATGTTGTATATATTTTTTGTATATGAACTATCATATAGTGAAGGGATTTTTTTTCCACTTGTTTCCAAAGTCGTTCCATGTTTTGTAACTGATTGAATTACTCATGATAAGGAATGTGTTCTTTATGTGATGATTCCAGCTGAATTTGATTGATTGATTAGTAGCCTTCACAAGATAGATAGATAGATCTATCTATCCATCCATCCATCCATAGACCTTTGTATATGATCAGTTGTAGGTATGTGGTCATGAAGGGCAATATTATTGTTAGCCCCGAAACGTCACCTGACAATACCTGATATGATGTCATTTTTTACCAATAAATTTTCACTGTTAGTGCAGCAATCCTCTTCTGATATATATATATATATATACCGTATTTATCGGCGTATAACACGCACTTTTTTCCCCTTAAAATCAGGGGAAAATCGCGGGTGCGTGTTATACGTCGATCCCCTGCGATCCGGAGCTGTCAGATTTTCAAAATCGCCGGCCGCAATTTGGAAATGGTGCCGCCGGCGTCGAAATACACAGAGCCAGTCCTCGGCCACTTTCGTCTTCACTCGAGCGCCGCCCGAACCTAGCCGAGTGTACGCGGCTAGGCTCGGATAGCTCCGCTCGGGACTACGAGTGGAGCCGAGAGTAAACGAGAGCCGCCGAGAGGAGCCAAGGACCGGCTCTGTGTATTTCGGCGCCGGCGGCGCCATTTTCAAATCGCGGTCGGCGATTTTGAAAGATAGGATGGCAGGGATCACAGGATGCAAGGCTGCACTGGGCAAGGCTGCACTGGGCAAGGCTGCACTGGGCAAGGCTGCACTGGGCAAGGCTGCACTGGGCAAGGCTGCACTGGGCAAGGCTGCACTGGGGCAAGGCTGCACTGGGGCAAGGCTGCACTGGGGCAAGGCTGCACTGGGGCAAGGCTGCACTGGGGGCAAGGCTGCACTGGGGCAAGGCTGCACTGGGCAAGGCTGCACTGGGGCAAGGCTGCACTGGGGCAAGGCTGCACTGGGGGCAAGGCTGCACTGGGGCAAGGCTGCACTGGGGCAAGGCTGCACTGGGCAAGGCTGCACTGGGCAAGGCTGCACTGGGGAAGGCTGCACTGACATGGCTGCACTGACATGGCTGCACTGGGGAAGGCTGCACTGACATGGCTGCACTGACATGGCTGCACTGGGGCAAGGCTGCACTGACATGGCTGCACTGACATGGCTGCACTGACATGGCTGCACTGACATGGCTGCACTGACAAGGCTGCACTGAGAAGGCTGCAATGATGGGCATTTAAATGTAAGATTTTTTTCCTTCAACTTCCCTCCTAAAAGTTTTTTTTTCCTTAAAATTCCCTCCTAAATTGGGGTGCGTTTTTTTTTTTTTTTTTTTACCAAAAATATGTCGAAGAATACACATGGGCCTAAACTGAGGAAAAAATTGTTTGTTTGTTTGTTTTTTTACAATTGGGATATTTTTATTATAGCAAAAATTAAAAGTACTTTTTCAAAATTGTTGCTCCTCTTTTGTTTATAGCTCAAAAAATAAAAAAAACACAGAGGCGATCAAATACCACCAAAAGAAAGTTCTATTTGTGGGGAAAAAATTTTAAAAAAAGGACGTTAATTTTGTTTGGGTGCGTCGCACGACCGCGCAATTGTCAGTTAAAGGGACGCAGTGCCGTATCGCAAAAAAATGGCGGGGTCATTGATCAGCCAAATCTTCCGGGGTTGAAGTGGTCAAATTGGATTTTATTTGTATTTTTTTTCCAAATTTATTTTAATAAAATGCTTTTGGAGTAAAAAAAAGCTAGTTTTCTATTTAAGATACATTAATAATTTTGTTTATTCAGCATGAAATGGAGCTTAGATATGTAGCATGAGGCTGTATATTCTGCAATATTTACATTTTTGGTAAACTCATTTAATGAATCCAAGCTCTGCAAGCTGAGATAACATGCACTGCATTAATGCATTCACACAATTTTACAGTAACCATGAGATAAAACAAAGTTCAGGAAAATTCCTTTATCCCATTGTTTTACAAAACTACGTACACTACAAACTGTATGATTGAATCGGTTCTGATAATTGCAGTTTTACTAACCTAACAGCTTATTATTCTAAATAGGAAACCTTCATTTTGTTTGCAAATATTAAAGAGTCTAAGAAGAATAAGTCCTTACATCAAGACCCCTTTCACACTGGGGTACTTTTCGGGCATTTTAGCGCTAAAAAAATAGCGCCTGAAAAGCGCCTCTCATGCCTCACCAGTGTGAAAGCCTAAGTGCTTTCACACGGGGCAGTGTGCTTCCAGGACAGGAAAAAAAAAGTCCTGCAAGCAGCATCTTTGGGGTGGTGGGGGAGCGGCGTATACACCGCTCCCCCACCGCCCCTGCCCACTGAAATGAATGGGCGCCGCTTAAATCGCTTTCAAAGCAGCGCTAAGTGGGCACTTTTAACCCCTTCTGAGGGGTTAAAAGCACACCGATAGCAGCACCAAAGTGCCGTTAAAACAGCACTAGCGGCGCTTTACTGCCAACGCCGACACCGCCCCAGTGTGAAAGGGCTCTTAACCACTTCGCATCCAGGCCAATTCTGACACTTCGCTCCTACACAATTTTTTACTGGTTACATGTTTTGAGTTACAGAGGAGGTCTAGGGCCAAAATTATTGCTCTCGCTCTAACGTTCGCGGCGATACCTCACATGTGTGGTTTGAACACCGTCTTCATGTGTGGGCGGGACTTACGTATGCATTCGCTTCTGCGTGCGAGCTCACGGGGACAGGGACGCTTTAAAAAAAAATTTTTTTTTTTTTTATTGTTAAATTTTACTTACAATTTTTTATTTTGGACACTTTTTTAAAAAAAAATTTTTTTGGATCACTTTTATTCCTATTACAAGGAATGTAAACATCCCTTGTAATAGGAATATGACATGATCAGTCCTCTTCACAGTGAGATATGAGGGTCAATAAGACCCCACATCTCACCTCTAGGCTGGAAAGCCTAAAATCAAAAAAAAAAAAAAAAAAAAAAGATCACCGCTTCCCAGCCGAAGTGGCGCCGTTTTTTTGAATGCAGAGGCCGGGCGTGACGTCATAACATCGCGCCCGGCCTCCGAACGATCATAGAGACTCCGGCGACCATCTGGTCCGCCGGAAATCTCTGTGGTCAACATCCGGGGCCGGCGGATCCACTATCCGACTCACCGATCGCTGAGGTGAGTCGGTAGAAGCACCGGAGGGCGGCGGGAGGGGGACGTCCCCTTTCCCTGCCCGTAAGAACGATCAAGCGGCGGAACAGCCGCTATGATCGTTCTTATGGTGTACGGAATCGCCGGCTGAAAATGCCGGTATCTGAATGGTGTCTGAAGCAAGGCGATTTAAGTTGAGCCTTTTTATTAGTAGATTTAAATCATGATTTAAATCAGATCCACCCTGGTATCATCTCAGGAGAAGGTTCAGAGATCCATCCCTAACATCACCACCAGACCATCCAGAGACCTACATCACTATGAACTAAAAAAGAAACCTGAGAGCTGTATCATCTCAGGAGAAGGTTCGGAGATCCATCCCTAACATCACCACCAGACCAGAAGATCCAGAGACCTACATCACTATCAACTACAAGAAACCTGAGAGCTGTATCATCTCAGGAGAAGGTTCGGAGATCCATCCCTAACATCACCACCAGACCAGAAGATCCAGAGACCTACATCACTATCAACTACAAGAAACCTGAGAGCTGTATCATCTCAGGAGAAGGTTCGGAGATCCATCCCTAACATCACCACCAGACCAGAAGATCCAGAGACCTACATCACTATCAACTACAAGAAACCTGAGAGCTGTATCATCTCAGGAGAAGGTTCGGAGATCCATCCCTAACATTACCACCAGACAAGATCCAGAGACCTACATCACTATCAACTACAAGAAACCTGAGAGCTGCATCATCTCAGAAGAAGGTTTGGAGATCCATCCCCAACATTACCAGACCAGAAGATCCAGAGACCTACATCACTATCAACTACAAGAAACCTGAGAGCTGTATCATCTCAGGAGAAGGTTCGGAGATCCATCCCTAACATCACCACCAGACCAGAAGATCCAGAGACCTACATCACTATCAACTACAAGAAACCTGAGAGCTGTATCATCTCAGGAGAAGGTTCGGAGATCCATCCCTAACATCACCACCAGACCAGAAGATCCAGAGACCTACATCACTATCAACTACAAGAAACCTGAGAGCTGTATCATCTCAGGAGAAGGTTCGGAGATCCATCCCTAACATCACCACCAGACCAGAAGATCCAGAGACCTACATCACTATCAACTACAAGAAACCTGAGAGCTGTATCATCTCAGGAGAAGGTTCGGAGATCCATCCCTAACATCACCACCAGACCAGAAGATCCAGAGACCTACATCACTATCAACTACAAGAAACCTGAGAGCTGCATCATCTCAGGAGACGGTTCGGAGATCTATCCCCAACATCACTAAAGCAGAAGATCCAGAGACCTACATCACTATCAACTACAAAAAAAATAAGCGCTGTATCATCTCAGGAGAAGGTTTTAGAGATCCATCCCCAACATCACCAGACCAGAAGATCCAGAGACCTACATCACTATCAACTACAAGAAACCTGAGAACTGTATCATCTCAGGAGAAGGTTTCGGAGATCCATCCCCAACATCACTAAAGCAGAAGATCCAGAGACCTACATCACTATCAAATACAAGAAACCTGAGAGCTGTAACTGAGAGCCATCCCTAACATCAGCAGGAGCAGAATATTCAGACACTGAAATGAACATCACTGACGTCATAAATCTCAATCATCACACAGGAAGACTAACACAAATCCAAAACATTGTGTTCATTGAGGTCATGGTGAATATACCGAACAGGGAAAACAGATGTGATTTGACACTGTGGTGGCATGTTTAGATTAGTCATCCATAGATGTACAGCAGAGGGTTGCTCTATATCATCTCTCCACCTATGGTTGATATGTGTTGGCAGATGGCATGAATTCTAAGATGTGATCAGAGGAATTTACCTTTTCCGAAGAATAATCTTGTATTCTCTGCTGTGGAGACTGGTAACCGACACGTATGGTAGTTCAAACTCCTGCAGCTTCCTGACAACTGCAGAGGGAGGACAATTCTGTGAGGATCAGAGTGACAAAGAGAAGGCCTCCCCCACCATCCACCAGCAGGCCATAGGCTTCCCCACATTTCACTGGCAGAGAGCAGGCCTCCCCGACCACCCACCAGCGGGGAGCAGGCCTCCCCGACCACCCACCAGCGGGGAGCAGGCCTCCCCGACCACCCACCAGCGGGGAGCAGGCCTCCCCGACCACCCACCAGCGGGGAGCAGGCCTCCCCGACCACCCACCAGCGGGGAGCAGGCCTCCCCGACCACCCACCAGCGGGGAGCAGGCCTCCCCGACCACCCATCAGCGGGGAGCAGGCCTCCCCGACCACCCATCAGCGGGGAGCAGGCCTCCCCGACCACCCACCAGCGGGGAGCAGGCCTCCCCGACCACCCACCAGCGGGGAGCAGGCCTCCCCGACCACCCGCCCAGCGGGGAGCAGGCCTCCCCGACCACCCACCAGCAGGGAGCAGGCCTCCCCGACCACCCACCAGCAGGGAGCAGGCCTCCCCGACCACCCACCAGCAGGGAGCAGGCCTCCCCGACCACCCACCAGCAGGGAGCAGGCCTCCCCGACCACCCACCAGCAGGGAGCAGGCCTCCCCGACCACCCACCAGCAGGGAGCAGGCCTCCCCGACCACCCACCAGCAGGGAGCAGGCCTCCCCGACCACCCACCAGCAGGGAGCAGGCCTCCCCGACCACCCACCAGCAGGGAGCAGGCCTCCCCGACCACCCACCAGCAGGGAGCAGGCCTCCCCGACCACCCACCAGCAGGGAGCAGGCCTCCCCGACCACCCGCCCAGCAGGGAGCAGGCCTCCCCGACCACCCGCCCAGCAGGGAGCAGGCCTCCCCGACCACCCGCCCAGCAGGGAGCAGGCCTCCCCGACCACCCGCCCAGCAGGGAGCAGGCTTCCCCGACCACCCGCCCAGCAGGGAGCAGGCCTCCCCGACCACCCGCCCAGCAGGGAGCAGGCCTCCCCGACCACCCACCAGCAGGGAGCAGGCCTCCCCGACCACCCACCAGCAGGGAGCAGGCCTCCCCGACCACCCACCAGCAGGGAGCAGGCCTTCACGACCACCCACCAGCAGGGAGCAGGCCTTCACGACCACCCACCAGCAGGCCTCCACGACCACCCACCGACAGCCCTCCAAAATACGAGCTCCTCCCCTTTCATGTGATGCAGATAATTGTTCCCATATGGTATACACATATAGACAGACTTACAGGAAAATGAGCCGTCTGCTCCATCCTTAATGAGGTACAGGCTGAAGTATCCAATCAGCTCCTCCGGAAGGTCCAATTTGGTGGTGACTGCCTGTGATTGGGAGGTGAATTAGAAGTATAAAATGGTATCTTTCTACTTACCATGAAAACCATTTTTTGGAGTTCACTGAGGGACACGGGAAGTCATATACTGTCTGGTTATACTGCCACCTACAGAAGAATTGGACAGTGGCAAACAAAACAAAAAAAATGTAGGCAAGCCTAGGACTGAGGGGTGGGAAACGGGCCCACAAAAAAACAAAAAACAAACAGAGCCTCCTGAAGGACCTTAAACCCAAAGCTGACATAAGAGGAGACCTCAACACCCACCCGGTAGAGCTTGGCGAACCTATGAACAGAACTGAACTGGTGACTAGTTGGCAGCCTTGCAAATATGAAAAACAGTTGCCTAATTCTAAAGACCCGACTCTCAAGAAATGGTGAAGCAAGAAGCTGGTTCGCGCTTATGGGGACCATCAGGAAGGACAAAGAGTCAGTCTTTCTACATGAAGTAGTGACTCAGGTGATAGAAGGAAGTCTTCTGGTGAACTAGAGCCGGGGCCACCTGGTCTTTGGTGTTTGAATAATCCCTCTGCTCAAGGACTGGACTGACATGTCCAATTACAGCAGAATGTGGTGTTGTAGGGTTCTGGAGAGAAATTCAGGACTTCCTCGAAGGATACCATCAGTCCCAGGGTCTCAAACAGAAGAGAAGAATCGGTCGACTCCTGGATTAAAGAGTCTGGGAGCGAAGAGACTGAAGTTTTCCCTGGGGAAGAAAAATTCTGTCTTGAGCTGTGCCTTGGATTCCAAGCAGACTTCTGAAAGTTCAGGACCTGGCCAAGATCCCCATTGCTCTATCCATCTATCTGATCCCCACTGCTCTATCCTCCTATCCGATCCCTATACCCCCCCTCTACCCGATCCTCATCCTCCCCCCCCCCCCCCACCCGATCCTCAGCCTCGTCCTCTACCTGGGTGGTCAGGGCTACATTGTCCACCAAAGCCTGTGCCGACTGTTCCTTCAGCAGAAGGTCATCTAGATATTCCACAATAGGAATGCCCTGAGAGTACAGCAAAGGCTCATTTACACCTCAACATGCTTTTTTGATGTGTTTTTTGGGCTTCAGTAATGTGTTTTGAAGCTCTAATAAAGTTTGGCAAATGCTCTTTGTGTGTGTTGATTTTCGATTTTGTTTTAAAGGGGTCCAGTAGAACCCCGGCTCAGTAGTACCCTTACTAAGGATCCCCAGCTCATTGGTACCCTTGTTCAACAGATCCCACGCTTATTAGTACCTTCGGCTGCTCCAATTCCCCGCTCAGTAGTAACCCCCAGCTCTGCCGATCCCCCCGGGTCAGTAGTAACTCCCAGCACTGCAAATCAACCTCTCCCTCTCAGTAGTAACTTCATGCTCTGCTGATCCCCAGCTCAGTAGTGACCCCCAGCTCTGCTAATCCTCCTCTCTCTGGTCCCCGCTCATCTCAGGTTAGTTATTTAGTATCATACATATTTATAATCATAATAATATTAATTATATTTAGTATCATAATACAAGTTAGTTGTTGGTATCATATGCTCTGGGCTCCCAGCTCTGCTGATCCCCTGCCCAGTAGTAAATCCCAGTTTTGCTGAGCCCCCCCCCCACTCGGTAGTAACCCCCGACTCTGCTGAGCCCCCCCACTCAGTAACCCCCGGCTCTGTTGCGCCCCCCCCACTCAGTAACCCCCAGCTCTGCTGAGCCCCCCCCCACTCAGTAACCCCCAGCTCTGCTGAGCCCTCCCCCACTCAGTAACCCCCAGCTCTGCTGAGCCCTCCCCCACTCAGTAACCCCCAGCTCTGCTGAGCCCTCCCCCACTCAGTAACCCCGGCTATGCTTAGCCCTCCCACCCCACTCAGTAACCCCGGCTCTGCTGAGCCCCCCCACCCCCCCAACTCAGTAACCCCGGCTCTGCTGAGCCCAACTCAGTAACCCCGGCACTGCTGAGCCCCCCCCCCAAACTCAGTAACCCCGGCTCTGCTGAGCCCCCCCCAACTCAGTAACCCCGGCACTGCTGAGCCCCCCCCAACTCAGTAACCCCGGCACTGCTGAGCCCCCCCCAACTCAGTAACCCCGGCACTGCTGAGCCCCCCCCAACTCAGTAACCCTGGCACTGCTGAGCCCCCCCCAACTCAGTAACCCCGGCTCTGCTGAGCCCCCCCCCCAACTCAGTAACAGCTCTTCTGATCTCCTGCTCAGTAGTAACTCTGGTCCCTGCACACCCTCCGCTATATTGCTCCAATGCTGTGCACCACATGTGACATTGCCAGTATCTCCTGCTCCAGTCCTCCAGCTCTGCTGATCCTCTGCTGCTCAGTCCTCTCACTCGGGTCCACTGTTCACCTTCCGCTATAGGAGTTCCTATGTTCCACAAGACGTGTGCCATCTGCTTGTTGCTCCGCTCCCGTCTGGACCATGCTCACCTTACTGCTGCTCCACACCAGGATGTGACGTCTGCACCAGACACTCCCAAAATATATACACATGAATGGAAAGTGACTGGACGTCTTTTAGGTTTGCTTGTTGGTTTCCCAGTGCATCCTGGGATAGCTTATACCTGCAAAACCCCCAAAACAAAGCAAACCTAAAGCCAGATAAAAGCCTCTCAAAAGCTGCAGGTGTTGTTAGCAAGCTTTGTCATAGATTTCTATGGAGGCGTTGGAGATGCTTTGAAACACCAAGAGAGCGACATATCATTTTTGAAGCAACGAAAAATACAACATGCGAACAGGACTGCAAGGTAACCCTTTTATTTAATGACAGGGGCTTTGATTGGCATTCAAAGTGCATTAAAAATATGTGACCAATGCCACTTTTTAAAGCAAGTGTAAAAATGCCGTAATCTAGTACTGGGTCTAGCACCATAGTGAACACCTGAGGTTTCGGAAAATAAGATCCAAATACCAACATGCTCACTGACGGGAGACTCGTATGGAAAACGAGGCTGAAAAACCAACAACCTATCAAAGATCACAGCTGAAACAGGTTCTAGAGCAAGACCTGCCAGAGAAGACAAGGCTTTAAAGAGCCTCCAGTCGCTTATGAGTGGAATACTTGTAGACGGGTGCATCCTCCAGTAGGATGGTAGACACTTTGTTAAGATGGGACAGTGCCAGATACACAGAGGGGGCAGATCACCTTTTAATAAGGTCCTCCTCAAAGCAATACTGGACTGCTAGGTGCTTAGGGGACCCAAGTATCTTATCAGGAGTTTTACGGCCTCCATAATGAAAGACGAGTATAGGACTTCTTGTGTCCCTTAATGAGCGATAAGAAAAACACAGCGCCCCCCCCCCCCCCCTATCTGTCCTATCTGTGTCCTCACCTCCAGCACATCCTCTGTTTGGTCGGAGGTCAGGATGGTCACTTTCACCTTCTGCCCATTAGAGAGGAAGACCTCCAGCTGCACCTCCTCCGTAGGGATCTGCTGAGTTTCCTGAGTGGGGGAAACAAGACTGCAATCAGCTACTAAGCCTTTCTATCTGATCCCCATTGCTCTATCCATCTATCTGATCCCCATTGCTCTATCCTCCTATCCGATCCTTATACCCCCCCTCTACCCGATCCTCATCCTTCCCCCCCCCACCCGATCCTCATCCTCCCGCCCACCCGATCCTCATCCTACCCCCCGATCCTCACCCTCTACCCCCCCCTACCCGATCCTCACCCTCTACCCCCCCTACCCGATCCTCAACCCCTACCCCCCCTACCCGATCCTCAACCCCTACCCCCCCTCTATCCGATCCTCAACCCCTACCCCCCCTCGATCCGATCCTCAACCCCTACCCCCCCTCGATCCGATCCTCAACCCCTACCCCCCCCTCTATCCGATCCTCAACCCCTACCCCCCCTCTATCCGATCCTCAACCCCTACCCCCCCCTCTATCCGATCCTCATCCTCTACCCCCCCCCCTCTATCCGATCCTCATCCTCTACCCCCCCCCATCCGATCCTCATCCTCTACCCCCCCTACCCAATCCTCATCCTTTACCCCCTCTACCCGATCATCTTCTACCCCCTCTACCCGATCATCTTCTACCCCCCCCCCACGATCGTCATCCTCTACCACCCCGCCTCTACCCAAACCTCATCCGCTACCCCCCCGATCCTCGTCCTTTACCCCCCTCTACCCGATCCTCATCCTCTACCCCCCCTACCCAATCCTTACCCTCTCTACCCGATCCTCAACCCCTACCCCCCCTCTATCCGATCCTCAACCCCTACCCCCCCTCTATCCGATCCTCATCCTCTACCCCCCTTCTATCCGATCCTCATCCTCTACCCCCCCCTATCCTATCCTCATCCTCTACCCCCCCCTATCCGATCCTCATCCTCTACCCCCCCTATCCGATCCTCATCCTCTACCCCCCCTACCTGATCCTCATCCTTTACCCCCTCTACCCGATCCTCATCTTCTACCCCCCCCCACGATCCTTATCCTCTACCCGATCCTCATCCTCTACCACCCCGCCTCTACCCGATCCTCATCCGCTACCCCCCTGATCCTCATCCTTTACCCCCCTCTACCTGATCCTCATCCTTTACCTCCCCTCTACCCAATCCCCATCCTCTACCCCCCCCTCTACCTGATCCTCACCCTCTACCCCCCTACCCGATCCTCATCCTTTACCCCCCCCTCTACCCGATCCTCATCCTCTACCCCCCCTCTACCCGATCCTCATCCTCCACCCCCCCTCCAGCCGATCCTCATCCTCTACCCCCCCTCTACCCGATCCTCACCCTCTAAACCCCCTACCCGATCCTCACCCTCCACCCCCCCTACCCGATCCTCACCCTCCACCCCCCCTACCCGATCCTCACACTCTACCCCCCCCTACCCGATCCTCACCCTCTACCCGATGCTCAACCCCTACCCGATGCTCAACACCTCTACCCGATCCTCTACCCGACCCTCCATCCGCCACCCCGACCCTCTTCTACCACTTCAGTACCTGATTTTCATCCTTTACCGGATCCTCATCCTCCACCCAATCCTGTACCTGATCCCCATCCTCCACCAGATTCTGTACCTGATCCTCATCCTCCACCCGATCCTGTACCTGATCCTCATCCTCCACCCGATCCTGTACCTGATCCCCATCCTCCACCCGATCCTGTACCTGATCCTCATCCTCCACCCGATCCTGTACTTGATCCTCATCCTCCACCCGATCCTGTACCTGATCCTCATCCTCCACCCGATCCTGTACCTGATCCTCATCCTCCACCCGATCCTGTACCTGATCCTCATTCTCCACCCGATCCTGTACCTGATCCTCATCCTCCACCTGATCCTGTACCTGATCCTCATCCTCCACCCGATCCTGTACCTGATCCTCATCCTCCACCCGATCCTGTACCTGATCCTCATCCTCCACCCGATCCTGTACCTGATCCTCATTCTCCACCCGATCCTGTACCTGATCCTCATCCTCCACCTGATCCTGTACCTGATCCTCATCCTCCACCCGATCCTGTACCTGATCCTCATCCTCCACCCGATCCTGTACCTGATCCTCATCCTCCACCCGATCCTGTACCTGATTCTCAGTCTCCTTCCCCATACCTAATCCCAACATTATCTGCTCCTCCCCTGCCTGAAGCTGGGCTCCTCTTCCGAACCTTACACCCCGCCCCTCACACCAACCTGAAGCATTACAACCCCAATCCCACAACCAGTGGACCCATTCCATGCCTCGAAGACTGCAATTCCATCACCCACCTGCTGGGAGCGCCGTAAGAAGCTGTTAAATATCTCGCTGGACCCCAACACTGGATCCTGCCGCACTGTAGAACAAGAAAAATTTGTTACTGCAGAGTCCCTCCCTGAGCAAAACAGACCCCACCCAACAATGCAGGCCCCGCTCTCAACACCAAGAAGTATCCATAAGTCTATAATTGACTACAGTGGGAGGGGCAGATCTGGGGGCGGGTATAGGGTGAGGGGCAGACCTAGGGACCTCCCGCGGTATGACAGACATTTCTCTGACGGTGCACTCTCTGGAATCCAGTCCCGTTATCTGCCCTCTCCTCCACTCACCAGCCTGCATGTATTTCTCCAGCTGTTCCCGTCTCTGCTCCACCTCGGCCGGCGTCAGGGTGAAGAGCTTCTTTGGGGGGAACATGGGCACCACATTGTTTCCATACTCCCTCCGCAGCTGCAAGAAAACATGGGGGAGGGTCACAAGGGACGGGGGTCTAGTGTGGAAATTGGGCAGAGAACTCCAGTAGAAGCTCCCACCGTCTGCTGTTCCCTGGCCACACCTCACCTGTTCATGGAGGCCGAACAGCTGGCTATAGCGCACTCTGCAGTGCAGGACACCGTTCACATGAATGTTATATGCCTGGAAGAGAAACAGGGGGGCCTGTTATATAATACATCCTGTGCACTCTGACATTATATCCTGCACCCCTATAAATCCCCCACATAATACATCGTGTGCACTCTGACATTATACCCTCAATACATGCCCCATATAATACATTGTGCGTATTTTGACTTTATACCTAATACTCTCTATACATCCCCCATATAATACGTCGTGTGCACTCTGACATTATACCCCACGCCCCCTATATAATACATTGTGTGAACTCTGACATTATATATACCCCTCACCCCCTATACATCTCCATATAATACATTTTAGGGGTCGACCGATATAGTTTCCAGGGCCTTTTAGGCAGATATCAGGTGCCGTTATTCTGTACAATTAAAGTTTTGATGTGGGTGGGTGGCTGGCTGGTGCCCTGCTGTGGCTGGCTGGCTGGCTGGCTGGCTCCCTGCTGCGGGTGGCTGGCGCCCTGCTGTGGCTGGCGCCCTGCTGTGGCTGGCTGGCGCCCTGCTGTGGCTGGCTGGCTCCCTGCTGTGGCTGGCTGGCTCCCTGCTGTGGCTGGCTGGCTCCCTGCTGTGGCTGGCTGGCACCCTGCTGTGGCTGGCTGGAACCCTGCTGTGGCTGGCTGGCACCCTGCTGTGGCTGGCTGGCTCCCTGCTGTGGCTGGCTGGATGGCACCCTGCTGTGGCTGGCTGGATGGCACCCTGCTGTGGCTGGCTGGATGGCACCCTGCTGTGGCTGGCTGGCTGGATGGCACCCTGCTGTGGCTGGCTGGCTGGATGGCACCCTGCTGTGGCTGGCTGGCTGGATGGCACCCTGCTGTGGCTGGCTGGCTGGATGGCACCCTGCTGTGGCTGGCTGGATGGCACCCTGCTGTGGCTGGCTGGATGGCACCCTGCTGTGGCTGGCTGGATGGCACCCTGCTGTGGCTGGCTGGCTGGATGGCACCCTGCTGTGGCTGGCTGGCTGGATGGCACCCTGCTGTGGCTGGCTGGCTGGATGGCACCCTGCTGTGGCTGGCTGGCTGGATGGCACCCTGCTGTGGCTGGCTGGCTGGATGGCACCCTGCTGTGGCTGGCTGGCTGGATGGCACCCTGCTGTGGCTGGCTGGCTGGATGGCACCCTGCTGTGGCTGGCTGGCTGGATGGCACCCTGCTGTGGCTGGCTGGCTGGATGGCACCCTGCTGTGGCTGGCTGGATGGCACCCTGCTGTGGCTGGCTGGCTGGATGGCACCCTGCTGTGGCTGGCTGGATGGCACCCTGCTGTGGCTGGCTGGATGGCACCCTGCTGTGGCTGGCTGGCACCCTGCTGTGGCTGGCTGGCACCCTGCTGTGGCTGGCTGGCACCTGCTGTGGCTGGCTGGCTGGCACCCTGCTGTGGCTGGCTGGCTGGCACCCTGCTGTGGCTGGCTGGCACCCTGCTGTGGCTGGCTGGCTGGCACCCTGCTGTGGCTGGCTGGCTCCCTGCTGTGGCTGGCTGGCTGGCACCCTGCTGTGGCTGGCTGGCTGGCACCCTGCTGTGGCTGGCTGGCTGGCACCCTGCGGATGGCTGG
Source organism: Lithobates septentrionalis (assembly GCA_037952835.1). Lineage (NCBI taxonomy): Eukaryota > Metazoa > Chordata > Amphibia > Anura > Ranidae > Lithobates > Lithobates septentrionalis. Next base: position 2,758 of record JBBDGP010003777.1, on the reverse strand, counting down.
CTGGCAACCTGCTGTGGCTGGCTGGCTGGCAACCTGCTGTGGCTGGCTGGCTGGCAACCTGCTGTGGCTGGCTGGCTGGCAACCTGCTGTGGCTGGCTGGCTGGCAACCTGCTGTGGCTGGCTGGCAACCTGCTGTGGCTGGCTGGCTGGCAACCTGCTGTGGCTGGCTGGCTGGCAACCTGCTGTGGCTGGCTGGCTGGCAACCTGCTGTGGCTGGCTGGCTGGCAACCTGCTGTGGCTGGCTGGCTGGCAACCTGCTGTGGCTGGCTGGCTGGCAACCTGCTGTGGCTGGCTGGCTGGCAACCTGCTGTGGCTGGCTGGCTGGCAACCTGCTGTGGCTGGCTGGCTGGCAACCTGCTGTGGCTGGCTGGCTGGCAACCTGCTGTGGCTGGCTGGCTGGCACCCTGCTGTGGCTGGCTGGCTGGCACCCTGCTGTGGGTGGCTGGCTGGCACCCTGCTGTGGGTGGCTGGCTGGCACCCTGCTGTGGGTGGCTGGCTGGCACCCTGCTGTGGGTGGCTGGCTGGCTGGCACCCTGCTGTGGGTGGCTGGCACCCTGCTGTGGGTGGCTGGCACCCTGCTGTGGGTGGCTGGCACCCTGCTGTGGGTGGCTGGCACCCTGCTGTGGGTGGCTGGCACCCTGCTGTGGGTGGCTGGCACCCTGCTGTGGGTGGCTGGCTGGCTGGCACCCTGCTGTGGGTGGCTGGCTGGCTGGCACCCTGCTGTGGGTGGCTGGCTGGCTGGCACCCTGCTGTGGGTGGCTGGCTGGCACCCTGCTGTGGGTGGCTGGCTGGCACCCTGCTGTGGGTGGCTGGCTGGCACCCTGCTGTGGGTGGCTGGCTGGCACCCTGCTGTGGGAATGTGTGTGGGCGGCTTGGCTCCCTGCTGTGGGTGGGTGGCTGTCATGTCCTCTGGTCCAGCCATTCCGTGGTGTGGACTGTCCGAGGCGAGGGAGGCGGCGCAGCCTCTGCCCTATCCGTAGAAGAAGCCAGGACTCAATCAGACTGTCAGAACGCTTGCAGGCCCAGTGCGCGGCGCAATATATGTAATGACGTCGTGTGCCGTGCACTGCAGACCTTCTCAGTCCTGACTTCTTCTACCCGGGCCGATGACATAGTGGGCCCCAAAAAGATGGCCTCTGCAAAAAATGTGAATATCGGCCCCCCGATAATCGGTCGACCCCCCAATACATTGTGTGCATTATACCCCACACCCCCTTATAATACATTGTGTGCACTCTGACATTACACTTTGCACCCCCTTTTACACCCCCCCCCCATGATACATTGTGTCCACTGACATTACGCCCCGCACCCCCCTACATCCTGCATATAATACACCATGTTCACTCTGACATTATACCCTGCACCCCCTTATACATCTCCCATATGATACAGTGTGTCATCAAATAACACATAGGGGGAAGATTTACTAAAACTGGAGCACACAGAATCTGGTGGCAGCTCTGTACAGTAACCAATCAGCTACCAGGTTTTATTGTCAAAGCTTCATGGAAGACTCAGAAGTTAGAAGCCGATTGATTACTGCGCACCAGTTTTAGTAAATCTCCCCCATCGTGTGCACTCTGACATTATTATACACCGCACTCCTAATACATCCCACATAAACAGGATGTGGATACAAAGTACAGGAGGGGAAATCCTGAGGATGACCCCGCTCACACCATGCTGCACTTCCTGCCAACTTCCTGTGGTTTTCTATGGCAGTCAGATACTTTCTATACTTCTGCAGATCATCTCACACACTCTGTACACAGTGCTCAGCAATAAGGATGAGCTCCGGCGTGTTCGCATGCTGAACGTGCCGAGCCCGCCAGGAAGCCGGTACAGCGAAGCGCTAATCACAATCAGTGAGACATTTCCCGATGTGCGGCTGCAGAGATCGGGAAATGTCTCCCTACCTGTGATTAGCGCTGCGCCGTGCCGACTTCCTGGCGGCTCGGCACGTTCAGCATGCGAACACGCCGGAGCTCATCCTTACTCAGCAATCTGCAGACCGTCCCCGCGCACGCTCCTCTGCAGACCGTCCCCGCGCACGCTCCTCTGCAGACCGTCCCCGCGCACGCTCCTCTGCAGACCGTCCCCGCGCACGCTCCTCTGCAGACCGTCCCCGCGCACGCTCCTCTGCAGACCGTCCCCGCGCACGCTCCTCTGCAGACCGTCCCCGCGCACGCTCCTCTGCAGACCGTCCCCGCGCACGCTCCTCTGCAGACCGTCCCCGCGCACGCTGCTCTGCAGACAACGCTCACATCCCCTCCCCAGGCGACACTCACCACATACTGTCCACCGTTGTCCGTGTTACACGTCTCCGTCTCAGGAATAGAGAAATGCATGGCGAGAGCAACACAGACACACCTAACTACCCAATACTAGAGGCCAGGAGCACCTAACTCCCTGGGGGGGGGGGAACCTACCTCCCCCAGTATTAGGGATCGGGGGAACCTACCTACCTCCCCAGTATTAGGGATCTGGGGAACCTACCTCCCCCAGTATTAGGGATCTGGGGAACCTACCTCCCCCAGTATTAGGGATCTGGGGAACCTACCTACCTCCCCAGTATTAGGGATCTGGGGAACCTACCTACCTCCCCAGTATTAGGGATCTGGGGAACCTACCTACCTCCCCAGTATTAGGGATCTGGGGAACCTACCTACCTCCCCAGTATTATGGATCAGGGGAACCTACCTACCTGCCCAGTATTAGGGATATGGGGAACCTAACTCCCAAATATGAAAGATAT